>ML279973.1:523-115981 GCA_005239495.1 Nicotiana undulata | reverse complement strand
CCGACCTCTCATTTTCCATCTCTCATTCTCTCTATTTTCCTCTCTGGTTCTCTCTAGAATCTTCCCTTGCTTCGCTCTTCCGATGAAGCTTGTTCATCTTCTCCGGCTAGTTCCCTCGCCGGAAACTATGGCCTCCCATCATCTCCTGGTTACTTGTTCGCCCTACACCGGTCTAATGTCACCCTAAGGTCCTCAGGCGAACCTGGGGCGGTTCTCACCTCTAATGGTCCCTCATGCCACTTTCCGTCCATCTCCGACCGTCTGAGTAAGAGCTACTACTTTTCCGGCTAACATCGGCGATATTTTTAAGGTTTTATAGTTTCTCTGGGTTCTCTGAAACCCTAACCCCTGGTATTTTCACGATTTCCTTTAGATCTGTCTTAGATATGTATATGCTATGAAGCTTTTTACATGTTTCTTTCGAAAATCTTCTTGTTGTAAACGATCTTTCATCTTCAAACTAGGGTTTCATAACCCTTTCTTTTAAATAGTTTTCATACGATTTTCCAGTATTCTCTTAAGATTTCCATTGTGTTTAATGTTTTTATTGAAGTCTCTTTTTTTTCAGTTGTGAAAATCCTAATCTTTCACCTTGGGTCTCTGAATACATGTTTGCATATGTGCTTTATGATTCTCTGAAGTTTTTACCCTGTGATGTTCGACATCGAGGTAGACCCGCAGACGTTCGTGGGCCCTGATGTCACCTTCTATCTTTCTTTCTGTCTTTTCATGTATTTCCAGACAGATGTATTCCCTTTATTTCAAACAGTTGTTTTTAGTAAGTCTTAGACTAGTTCGTGAGTTAGTGACTCCAGTTACTGGGCTATATTTAGGGGAATTATTTTGAGACTTATTATCTGGTTCTGGAATTTAGTTTATCTTTCGTATTTTGATCATTACTGTTCTAGATACTTAGCTATTGTTAATGGTTGATAAGCGGATTTAATTCAAAACGTTGGCTTGTCTAGCGGGTACAAAATTAGACGCCATCACATCCTGTAGGTGGGATTTCAGGTCGTGACAAGTTGGTATCAGATCTCTAGGTTTCTTAGGTCTCACAACTCACGGACAAACTTTATAGAGTCTGAGGGATCGGTACGGAGACGTCTGTACTTATCCCCCAGAGGCTGCAAAGTGAGGAATAACTTCATATCTTTCATTCTCTGTCGTGCCATTTGACTTCTAAATACTAATTGAGTCTCTATTCTACTCTTTCGCAGATGGCGAGAACGCGTGCTTCCTCATCGACCGACCAGCAGCCTGATCCTCCTATTGTAGCTCCTACGAGGGCCGAGGCCGAAGCCGTGCTAGAGGCCGATGCAGAGGCAGGGTTCAGCCCAGAGCAGCAGCCGTAGTAGAGGACCCACATGTACACTTTGCCGGTGAGGTTCCTACTCAGACAGTCCCAGTTGGACCAGCTTAGGTCCCAGAGGGGTTCATTGCTACCCCGGTGCTTCAGGAAGCTGCAGTCCTCTTGGTGGGACTCATGGAGAGTGTAGCTCAGGCTGGTCTTCTTCCTACTGCACCAGCCGTCTCTCAGGCTGGGGGAGGGACCTGGACTTCTGCTATTCATACGCCAGAGCAGTTTTCCACTTAGTTTCAGACTCCATCACCTCAGACAGCTGAAGTAGCTCAGTTGGGTATTGTGGCACCGGCAGCGGAGGGAGTAGCTATGTCAGCAGATGCCCTATGGATACTTGATCGGTTCACCAAGTTATTCCCTACTACATTTACTGGTGCACCATCAGAGGATCCCCAGGACTATTTGGACAGTTGTTATGAGGTTCTTCGGAACATGGGCATAGTGGAGACCAATGTGGTTGACTTGGCTACATTTTGTCTTTCTGGCACTGCCAAGACTTAGTGGAGAGATTACTGCTTGACCAGACCCGCTGGGTCTGCACCTTTGACTTGGGCTCAGTTCTCCGAGTTGTTCTTGGGGAAGTTCCTTCCAGTTACTCAGAGAGAGGATCTTCGGAGGCAGTTTGAGCGTCTACAGTAGGGCTCCATGTATGTCACTCAGTACGAGACCAGGTTCATTACTCTAGCCAGGCATGCTATTATGATACTCTCCACTGATCGGGAGAGAGTTCGGAGATTTATTGAGGGTTTGGCCCAGCCTATCAGGCTTCAGATGGCCAGGGAGACGGGTACTGATATCTCCTTTCAGGATGCAGCCGATGTGTCCAGACGCATTGAGATGGTATTATCCCAGGGTGGTGGTTAGGGGTCTGACAAGAGACCTTGTCATTTCGGCCGTTTCAGTGGTGCCTCATCTGGAGGCAGAGATTCCTTTGGCAGAGGTAATCCTCCTAGGCCTTATCAGTCAGCACTCCAGGTATCCCGCAGTGCACCATCATCTCTCATCAGTGCACTGCCGATCCAGAGCTTTCAGGGTGGTCATTCTGGCCGTCAGGGACAAATCCAGGGTCAGTATTCTAAGCAGCCGAAGACTTGCTTCACTTGGGTGGTACGGGGCATATTTCCAGGTTTTGCCCTCGAGGTTTTGGTGGGTCTCAGTATCAGGGTTCCCGTGCCATGGTTCCAGCATCAGGTGCACCCCCACCCCCTCAGCCAACTTGGGGTGGTGGTCGTGGTGCAAGAGGTGGAGGTCAGACTCATAGAAGTGGAGGACATGCCACGAGAGGTAGAGGTCAGGTCGTAGTAGGTTGACCCAATGATGTTCAGGTTGGAGGGGCTCAGCCCCGGTGCTATGCTTTTCCTTCCAGGCCTCATACTGAGGCTTCTGATGCAGTTATTACAAGTACGGTCTCAGATTGCTACCGAGAGGCTTCGGTGTTATTTGATCCGGGTTCTACATTCTCCTATGTGTCTTCATATTTTGCCCCTTATTTGAGTATGCCCCGTGATTCCTTGAGTACTGTTGTGCATGTGTCTACACTGGTGGGTGATTCTATTGTGGTAGATCGAGTCTACTGTGCTTGCTTAGTAGTTATTGGTGGTATGGAGACTCAGGTTGATCTTTTGCTTCTGGATATGGTGGACTTTGACATTATATTGGGGATGGATTGGCTATCTCCCTATCATGCTATTCTGGACTATCATGCCAAGACAGGGATCTTAGCCTTACCAGGAGTACCTCGCTTGGAGTTGAGAGGGACTCCTAGCCATTCTTCTGGTAGAGTTATTTCTTATATGAAGGCTCAGCGTATGGTCGAGAAGGGTTGTTTGGCCTATTTGGCCTATCTTCGTGATTCTAGTGTTGAGTTTCCTTCTATGGAGTCTGTGCCCGTGGTTCGTGAGTTTCCAGAGGTATTCCCTACTGACCTGCTAGGTATGCCACCTGACAAGGATATTGACTTTTGTATTGAGGCGGCTCAGGGCACTAAGCCCATTTCTATTCTGCCGTATCGTATGGCCCCACCAAAGTTGATAGAATTGAAGGAGCAGTTGCAGGATTTGTTGGATAAAGGCTTCATTAGGCCTAGTGTTTCTCCTTGGGGTTCTCCAGTGTTGTTTATTAAGAAGAAAGATGGCTCAATGAGGATGTGTATTGACTACCGGTAGTTGAATAAGGTTACTATTAAGAATAAGTATACTTTGCCGAGGATTGATGATTTATTTGACCAACTTCAGGGTGCTACATTGTTTTCCAAGATAGACTTGAGATCTGGTTACCATCAGCTGAGGATTAGGGCGTCTGATGTTCCTAAGACGGCCTTTCGCACTCGTTATGGGCATTATGAATTCTTGGTGATGTCATTTGGATTGACAAATGCCCCGCTTCTTTTATTGAGTTGATGAACCGTGTGTTCAGGCCATATTTGGACTCGTTTGTTATCGTGTTTATTGATGATATCTTGATTTACTCCCGTAGCCGAGAGGAGCATGAGCATCACCTTCGAGTTGTCCTCCAGACTCTGAGGGATAGGCAGTTGTACGCCAAGTTTTCTAAGTGTGAGTTCTGGTTGAGTTCAGTGGCATTTCTGGGCCATGTTGTGTCGGCAGAGGGCATTCACGTGGATCCCAAGAAGATTTTAGCAGTCAGAGATTGGCATAGACCCACTTCAGCTAAAGAGATTCGGAGCTTCTTGGGCTTAGCAGGTTATTATCGCCGGTTTGTGGAGGGCTTTTCAACTATAGCAGCCCCGATGACCAGGTTGACCCAGAAGGGTGCCCAGTTCAGGTGGTCTGACGCGTATGAGGCGAGCTTTCAAAAGCTCAAGACAACCTTGACCACGGCACTGGTGTTAGTTTTTCCCACAGGATCAGGACCGTATACCGTATATTGTGATGCTTCACGGGTTGGGCTTGGTGCAGTGTTGATGCAGGATGGCAAGGTCATAGCCTATGTTTCTCGTCAGCTGGAGGTTCATGAGAAGAATTATCCAGTTCATGACTTGGGGTTAGCAGCGATTGTTTATGCCTTGAAGATATGGAGGCATTACTTGTATGGTGTGCCATGTGAGGTGTTCACGGATCACAAGAGCTTACAGTATCTATTCAAGCAAAAAGAGTTGAACATGAGGCAGAGAAGGTGGTTAGAGTTTTTAATGGACTATGGTATTACCATTCTTTATCATCCGGGGAAGGCCAATGTGGTGGCTGATGCTTTGAGCCGAAAGTCAGCCAGTATGGGTAGTCTTGCTTATTTGTCATTCGGAGAGCGACCTCTTGCTTTGGATGTTCAGGCTTTAGCCAACCGATTTGTGAGATTGGAGGTTTCTGGGACTGGCGGTGTTTTGGCCCATATCGTAGCCCGTTCTTCATTGTATGATCGTATTCAGGCCGGGAAGTATGATGATCGTCATTTATGTGTTCTTAGAGATACAGTCAGGCACGGAGGTGCCAAGCAGGTTACGATTGATGATGAGGGAGTTCTGCGGATGCAAGGTCGTATTTGTGTACCTGATGTTGATGGTATTCGTGAGTTGAAACTACAGGAGGCCCATAGTTCCCGGTATTCCATTCATCCGGGCGCCGCAAAGATGTACTAGGACTTCCGGCAATATTATTGGTGTTGGAGAATGAAGAAGGATATTGTAGCTTATGTAGCTCGGTGCTTGAACTGTCAGCAGGTTAAGTACGAGCACCAAAAAACCGGTGGTTTGATGCAGCAGATTCAGCTTCCCGAGTGGAAGTGGGAGCGTATCACCATGGATTTTGTAGTTGGTCTCCCACGGACCCAGAGGATGTTTGATGCAGTGTGGGTTGTTGTGGATAGGCTGACCAAGTCAGCACACTTCATTCCGGTATCAGTTGCGTATTCAGCGGAGAAGTTGGCAAGGATCTATATGAGAGAGATTGTTAGATTACATGGGGTGCCCATATCCATTATATCAGACCGAGGTACTCAGTTTACCTTCCATTTTTGGAGAGTATTTCAGCGAGAGTTGGGACCACATATTGAGTTGAGCACATCATTTCATCCTTAGACGGACGGATAGTCCAAGTGTACTATTCAGATTTTGGAGGATATGTTGCGGGCTTGTGTCATTGATTTTGGTGGTTCATGGGACCAGTTCTTTCCTTTAGCTGAGTTTTCCTACAACAACAGCTATCAGTCGAGCATTCAGATGGCTCTATATGAGGCGTTGTATGGTAGACGGTGTCGATCTCCAGTTGGATGGTTCGAGCCGGGAGAGGCTAGATTGTAGGGTTCTGAGCTAGTCCAGGATGCCTTGGACAAGGTGAAGATTATTCAGGATAGACTTCGTACAGCTCAATCCGGGTAGAAGAGTTACGCGGATCGTAGAGTTCGAGATTTGGCATTTATGATAGGAGACCGGGTGTTTCTTCGGGTGTCGCCCATGAAGGGCGTGATGAGGTTCGGAAAGAAGGGCAAGTTGAGCCCTAGGTACATTTGTCCATTTGAGATTTTGGACAAGTTAGGAGAGGTGGCCTACAGACTTGCCTTGCCACCGAGTTTATCAGCCATGCATCCACTGTTTCATGTATCTATGCTCCGGAGGTATATTGCGGATTCAACTCATGTTCTTGACTTCAGCGGTGTCCAGTTGGACAAGGATTTGTCTTATGAGGAGGAGCCGGTAGCCATATTGGCTCGGCAGGTTTGTCAGTTGAGATCAAAGAGTTATCCTTCGATTCGTGTTCAGTGGAGAGGTCAGCCTGTTGAGGCAGCGACCTGGGAGTCCAAGTCTGATATGCGGAGCCGATATCCCCACCTTTTCCCCGATTCAGGTACCTTTCTATGTCTGTTCGAGGACGAACGTTTGTTTTAGAGGTGGAGATTGTGATGACCCAAAAGGTCATCCTGTGTAAATTTAGCTAAAACTATGTTCTGAGAACCTGAAAGCCTCCGTTAATCTCACCTCAATGTGCGTGCGCAGCCCGGGCGAGTAGCCGGGAAGCCTTTATGTGGAAACTTGATAAAGAGTTGAATTTATAATAATTAATTGAATAAAGTTGACTTTTGTCAATATTTTTGGTAAACGGACCCGGACCCGTGATTTGACAGTCCCGGAGGGTCCGTAGGAAAATATGAGACTTGGGCTTATGCCCGAAATCGAATTTCGAGGTCCCACGTCCAAGAAATGAATTTTTAAAGAAAATTATTTTCTGGAAATAATAAAGACTTTTAAAAATGAATTCTCATGTGAAACCTGTGTTACCGAACCCGTATTATGGTTCCGGAGCACGGAACAGGTTCAATATGTATTATATGACTTATCTGTACAATTTGGTGTAAAACATACTTGATTTGACGTATTTCGTATCGAAAATGGAAAATTTGATAGTTTATGAAGTTTGAGGAAATTTTAGGGATTTTGGGGTCTAATTCCTTGTTTTTGATGATATTTTGGTGGTTTAAGTACTTGAATAAGTCCGTAGGATGATTTGGGAGTCGTGTAAATTATTGGTTTTGAGTCTCGAGGGCTCGGGTGAGTTTCGGGTAGGTGTCGGGGTGCAAAATGGTTGGAAAATCTAGTGTTTTGACTGGTTTATGGTGTCTGATGTTTCCTTCAGTGCGAACGCATATATGGTCCCGCGATCGCATAGTTTTGTGCGGTGGGGGAGGTCAATTCCTCTATGCGATCACATAGAGTAGTCCGCGATCGCATAGAGTATAGGAGAGCTAGGGAGGGGGCTGGGTAATTTCCTTCTGCAGTCGCACCAAGTCCATCCGCGATCGCATAGCAAAGCCCAGGGACCCTATGCGATCGCAACTCCCTTTCCGCGATCGCAGTGCATGTGACCCAGGCTTCTATGTGATCGCACTCCCACTTCCGCGATCGCATAGAGCTAATTCGTCCAGTTATTTAATTACTCCAAAAACATAATACACTTACGGGATTTTTCATATTTTCACCATTCTCTTCTTCCTCAAACCCCATTGACGACTTCCAAGCTAGATTTCCTCCATAACCACTTGGGTAAGTGATCCTAACTCTAATTTCTTCCATTTTCCTTCATCAATCACTAGAATCTAGGTCTAAAAACATGAAATCAAAGGTAGAAATTAGGGGTTTTGGGTAGAGTTAGGGTTTATGGAAATTTTGGGAATTCAACCTCATTTTCAACTCGGCAAAATAGCTCCGTAACTTCGGGAGAAGGGGTGCCTCCTCACAAAGGGGGTCGCAGTGACCAGGCCCGGGCGACTGGAGTCTGATTTCAAAACAAATTATATATTCTAGCTCGTGGGGGAATGGGTGATCAGATTTTGACCCGAACCTCGTTTTTGGACCAAGCGGGCCCGGGGTCGAATTTTGGTATTTTTGGAAGAATGATGGGAAATGCATAATTAGGCTTTGGAATTGGTTTATTGGGTAATTATTGATGTTAATAAGTCAATTATGTCTAGATATTATCGTATCAGAGTTGGATTCAAGAGGAAAGGCTGTGATTGAGGCTTGACTTGCATTTTTGGAGCCGAGGTAAGTGTTTGGCCTAACCTTAGCTTGAGGGAATAGGTGTAGAGTCTTATTTGCTATGTGTAATTCATGTCCAACGTATAGGTGAGGTGACGAGTACCTATATGTTGTGGTCAAGCATGCCCGTGAGTCAAAATGTGATGAATTATATCGTGTTCTTGATATTCTATGTGCTATGAATAATTGGTGATTTAGAAGTGATACATTGATTTTGTTTCATGATGTGGGAAGTTATTGATTAATTGTTCAGTTAGGGATTTTACTGTTGAAATTATACTTCTGAGTGAGTTTGGTTATAGCTGAGTCCCTTGCCGGGACGATAGAATTTTACCGATTATTTCCGTACATTTGAGATTTCTTATTGTTAATTTTCATATCAAATTATTGTTGTTATATACATTATGCACGAGGGGACATTCTGTGCCGAGCGATTGTGAGGCTATGCATGAGGGGACATTCTGTGCCGAGTGATTTATCTATTTATTGCACGAGGGGACATTCTGTGTCGAGTGATTATTATTTATGCACGAGGGGACATACCGTGCCGAGTGACAATGAGATTATACACGAGGGGACATTCCGTGTCGAGTGATTTTACTATTTATGCACGAGGGGACATTCTGTGCCGAGTGATGGTGAGATTATGCACGAGGGGACATGTCGTGCCTTTTGTTGTTCATTACTTGTTTTGAGATGTTAAATTCTTGTTTTTACTTCTACATTTCAGTTATTACCCTGTTCTACTGTGCTAGTATTTGTTGTTCCTTTTATCCCCAGCATGTTCTTCCCCCATAACTGTATTTCTTGTTTATTTCGTTATTATTATTTTCTGTTTTAGTATATAATTGCACGGGTATAAATTGTTGTCGGTCCTAGCCTCGTCACTACTTTGCTAAGGTTAGGCCCGGCACTTACTCAGTACATGGGGTCGGTTGTACTGATGCTACACCTGCACTTCTTTATGTTGTGCAGATTACGCAGCCGGACCCAGTGGACGTTGACGGAAGGAGTATCCTTCAGTCCATGCAGGCGACATCGAGGTAGATCCGCAGACGTTCGTGGGCCCTGACGTCACCTTCTATCTTTCTTTCTGTCATTTCGTGTATTTCCAGACAAATGTATTCCCTTTATTTCAAACAGTTGTTTTTAGTTAGTCTTAGACTAGTTCGTGAGTTAGTGACTCCAGTTACTGGGCTGTATTTAGGGGAATTATTTTGAGACTTATTATCTGGTTCTGGAATTTAGTTTATCTTTCATATTTTGATCATTACTGTTCTAGATACTTAGCTATTTTTAATGGTTGCTAAGCGGATTTAATTCAAAATATTGGCTTGTCTAGCGGGTACAACGTTAGATGCTATCACGGTCTGTAGGTGAAATTTCGGGTCGTGACAGGTACCATATATCCAGTAAATTCAGTAACAATCAATATTTGTGCCAAAAATTCACGTTTAAAAGTTCTTGTTGGTTAAAATTGTTTCTTTTTGTCGTTTGCATGCACATCTTAACAGTAGATAAGAAGTTGAAATTATAACAAAGTAGCTTATTATCAAAATACGGACACAATTCTCAGGCCATGTTGGTGCAGTCAGTGGCCTTGAACAAGACACTCATATTTGTTGGTATTTCTATGTTCAAAAATCAGAAAATCAGAGAAGCAAACAAACGTTAGTTCAATCAACAAAATTATAAAATAATTCCGAGCCCACTGAATTCCGATTGTGTCCTTAAGAAATTTAATTTTCTCATTATTGCCCAAGGTAGACGGATTAGTTTTCATGCAAGACAAAGTCAAATAAGACTAGACTTGTTACAAACAAGTTGTCAACGGTCGAAGATTTCAAACCACATTACCCCTTTAAAAATAGCTAGAAATATGACATATAATATTGTAACAGAATTAATGGTGTCTGTGAAATTTGGTAAGTTTACAGTGATAGGAAACAAGGTTAGTTTAATTGAGACTAAAAATATGTGCAAGGAACCTGAAACTAGTTTTAGTTGTTGAAAAAATTGAAGTTGAGTTTCAAGCAGAAACTTCAAACATCTTTAATTTGACCTTGAAGTTATAAGGTAATAATAAGTTAAAAAAATATGGTAGTACTATTGTCTTGTATTCACTAAAGTTAAGAAATAATCTTAAAAGAATATAGTAGTACAATTGTCCTCCACTAAATGCAAATTTCTGACAAGACATAGAGCTAACATGAATCATCCCATGTGCCCCAAAGAGAAAGAAAACAAGATCAACTATACATCAGTCTCTTAGCAGCATAAGAAACTTAGAACACCTCTGAATATCAAAACAACCATTAATCCCCTGTTGCATGCCCCTTCCTCTTTTGTCCAGAAATTTGAAATTAAACATCCCTTAGATTTATCAATCTGTTGTATATATGATTAACTATGCATTAGTACTGTTACGGAAGCCATCCCGATTTGGTACCATATATCCAGTTAATTCAGTAACAATGAATATTTATGTCAAAAGTTCACGTTAAAAAGTTCTTGTTGGTTAATATCGTTTCTTTTTGTCGCTTGCATACACATCTTAACAAAGTAGATCATAAACATTAAAAATGCAATGAACAAAAACTATCAAACTAAAAAGAAGATAAAAGAGTAAATAACTACTTTGTTCCATTAGATAGATAAGAAGTTGAAATTATAACAAAGTAGCTTATTATCAAAATACGGACACAATTCTCAAGCCATGTTGGTGCAGTCAATGGCTTTGAACGAGACACTCATATTTTCTAAATCATAGGAGATTAGGAAGTTGGTTTGGGTCACACTGCCGAAGAAAGCCTCATTTTCAGTTGGACAAAATGCTAGGCACTGATATCCATGAGGATCTGTATGCATTGTGGGGCTCGGTTTTACTTCCTTCTCTTTAGTTTCCCAAATTGCGTCGACTATTAGGTAATTCCTCCATCGCAATGTGTTACCTTATCACTCACCTAAATGCACTGATTTTGCACATTGTGATGGAGGTAAAATGCACTGACTTTGCACGTTGCGATGGCGGTAATATACCTCCATCATAAAGTGCAAAGTTGGTGCATTTTGGGGAGTGACAAGGTAGTTCCTCATAAGTTGAAGAATTTTGGAATCATAGATGGGAAAATTCTGGTTGTAGCATTGAATGGTTTGCATTATATCCCGATAAACTCACTACTAGTGTCAGCATCTGAAATTATGGAGGCGTTCCTACCGAAAAATTTAGAAGGTAACTACCAGCAAAAGCATCAGGTATCAAATCCTTTGAGACTAAGTGGTTGAATAGAGGTAACAACTTTGGAGCAGGGTGGATTAGGTCGATGCTTATTCAACGACCAATCATACTAGTTATTTTGGCTCCAGCTACAAGTAGTGAAGAGTGGGAGAGATTATTGATCAGCCAGATTGCCAAGGAAAAATCAATAATTAGGAGGGTGGAAGAGAAGAGATTGGTAGAAATTTTAAGGGCCATTATGATTCACTAGAAAGCTGGTATTTAATTGTGTTTGGAAAAAAGAAATGAGCCTATGTTTATAAGTAGATTGTTCCCAACAATAGAAATCTTAGTATAAACTTGTTAATTCCTTTTTATTAAATTGGTAAGAAAAAAGATGGGAATACCTCTTAATGATTATCATTAATTTTCTGGTTACTACTATTTATTTGGCAAAATACATAAGTAGCCACCTGACCTATACCCCTAATCCCTGTTACACACTTTCTGAGGACGAATATCATATTACACACGCAACCTTTCAAAATTGTGTCCAATTCTTCAGAATATGTGTAATGTCACGCACCAATAACATTGTGACACGTGTTAAAATTTTAAAAAATAAAAATAAAATACTCAAATATCTCTTGACCAGTTTCTTTTTTCTCGTTTCTTTCTCTTTCACAAGAAAATCAGAGGCACCACCATACTTCCATTCTTCTCTTTCTTTGAAGGCTCAATTTCTTCATCATCTTTGTTCTTCTTTATCACTATTTCTCCTTGCTCTAAAACGTCGTCACCATTTTTTGGTTTATAGGTTTTGTTTGTTTTGTTTGCTATGGAAACACCATTTTTTACCGATGGGTGTTGCCACTGTAATAGTGGCCGAAAAATGGAGGTCACCATCGTTTGCATTTTTTAACCAAACGAGACCAGATCTGAACAAAGAACCACCAACTTGACGGAAAAATTTGAGAGCTCTACCCAGTCGGAGAAGATTGACCTTGTCGGCCATGCTCTAACAGTGAAAACAAACTGGAGGTCTCTGCGTTGCTTGAGGTCGTCGCCGCCGCCGTTATGAGTTATGATCGGAATCTACTTAAGGAGGTGAAAGGGGGAGGAGATGGCTAATGGGAGGCGTGGGAGAGAAAAGGGATCTGTGGTTGTTGCCGGATTCCCAAAACGGCAAGGGCTCCAAATGGGGAAGAAGGGCCTGGATATTTTTTCTTTTCTTTTAACTAAATATTTAAGAAAATTAAGGATAAAAAAAATAATATTTAGACACGTGTAATTATATAAGGATTTGGACAGATAATGCATAAGTTTCACGCGCTCATGAGTTTTTGTTAAGCACGCGTGTGCCATTTGGCATAAGAGGTGTGTACTAGACACAATTTTGAAAAGTTGCGTGTGTAATATGATATTCGTCCTCAGAAAGTGTGTAACAGGAATTTGGGGTATAGGTTAGATGGCTATTTATGTATTTTGTCTTTGTTATATCGTTATTAAATTATGTGTCAGGCGCCATAATGGATAATTTAAAATCCCAAAGGTGACAGTCCATAAGGGATTAAGAATGGAGCATCAGACCCCTTAACTTGTAAATCCTTAAGTTGCATATTTGAAAAGGGAAGAGTGTGGATCACCTATTGTGGTCCATCAATTTGTGTGACCACTTTCATAAACGGTCAAACCTAGTCCTTGCAGATTTAATATTGTGTGTGTGTGATTCACTATATTAGTATGTTTACGTTGGATTCCTTCTTATAATGAGATACTACAATTAAAATAAGAAGGATATATCACCAACCTTTGCAGTGCATGGGGAATAATTTTATTCCTAGGTAGTAATATGATAACTACTAAGATGTGTGCTACATGCTTACTAAAAATTGTCTTAGTTGTTGGTTAACCATTACTCTGTGTATGTTTTAGTTTTAGGAAAGTAAAACAAACTTTATTAGGTAAACTCTATTAGGTAATACCTCCATCGCAATGTACTACCTTATTACTCACCAAAATACACTGATTTTGCACATTGCGATGGAGGTAAAATGCACTCACTTTGCATGTCGCGATGGAGGTAATATACCTCTATCACAATGTGCAAAGTAGGTACAATTTGGTGAGTGACAAGGTAGTTCCTCATAAGTTGAAGAATTTTTGGGATCATAGATGGGAACTATGATCCATGAATAGTTAAAACAAAATGTGTGCTATGGGCTTACTAATAATTGTCTTAGCTATTGGTTAGCCCCTACTCCCTAGTATGTTCTCTGTTAGTTAAACTTCAAAGGGAACCAAGCTAACTTTGGCTTCCATCTCGTAATTATTATTGAAACTTAAAAGCTTATCTAATATACTCCTCGTTGATCCTGTGATTGTTTTCTTCAATGTAATTCATATGCATTTTCCTTTTGAAAGTAGTTTTACAGCCATACTTTGGTTTGCTTAAGTGTAATTTTAATATTCATATATATTCTCGTTCCCTAAAACTCTTCAACTAATTGATGTAACACCCCTTTTTACCCCCAAAAAATACATATGTATGGCGTGTGGGTTAAAGAGTTTTTCCGATTGAAGTGAAAAATTTGAGTAAGATTATTTTATTTACAGACTCGCCACTTGGAATTGAATTTTCAGTGTTCCAAATCACCTTTTATTTGAATCCCTAGTCACGGAAGGTTTGACTCTCTTTTTAACGGGCTGCGAAAACAAAGTTCGAGTAGGGAATTCTGTTGACCGGGGAAGGTGTTAGGCATTTCTCGCATCCCGTGATTCTAGCACAATCTCTTTATTGACTTAAAACTTGGCTTGAATTAACTTTGAACAAACTGTGGTTTATATCTTAAATTATTGTCATCTATTGTCACTTAAGAATTAGTAATAAATTTTGGCCTAGGAGCATGCAAGCACACAACGTCCTTATTTGATTATATGTACTAAAACAAGGGTGTCGATGCGCATGCTTTAAATACAATTAGTATTGAAGAGTCAAGGAGCGGGAATGCACACATGACTACTTTATTAAATAAATATCGACCAAATATCATGTATGAACACATGGTCTATATTTGGAATGTGCCTAAAACTGCCTATAGCTTAAATTAATTTAATAAAAGATAATTTGATTATTCAAGATAAGAGAACACATTACTATTTTATTTAACTAACATTAAACTTGCTAGGTCTATGCTTATTTAAATCCCATGGCACTGGGCCACTTATTATTGAAGATAATAGGCCAGTTTTGTTACTAAAAGAAAATGGGCAAACTCTTTGAGTTTTATTGGTATTGGGTTGCTGCAATTTAGCATATAAATGGGCCAGCTTAAATGGATTCATGTTTTGGGAATTTTTACATTCCTATGCCATATAGGAATCTGTATTACCCTCAATGCTTAAGCTTTGATATAATTATATTTTATATACCTAATTACCAATTATATACCATTAGTGATTTTTAAGGGTAATTACACTCCTAATTTAATGGTACCGTATATTCCTTCTAATCCACTCCCCCCACGTTTCTCTCTCCAATTCCCACACCTTCACCCATGTTTCCCTCCCGCACCCACAATTTCTATGTCAAAATTCCATTTTTTCTTCTGCCAAAACCAGAGAAATATTAACGCCCATTATTAAGATTCTTCTTCTACAACCAGTCAAAATTGAAGCTTATTCTTCAAAGTTCATACACACATTTACCTTCAGCTTCAAATTTTCTAAATGAAGAAGAACAAACCTTCAAAGAACAACCCTAAAAAAGCGAGAGAAGCAGATATTCCATCGTTTGATTTGGGTGTATTATCACCACATTCACAGAAAAACACATGGAAAAGCTGCTCATGCAAGTGAAGATAAGAGTCATAGTCTTTCTCCGCGTCAAATTAGGGCTGAAGCTAGAACTAAATAAAAACATGATTTCTATGCTGGAGAATCTTCGAGGCAAATCAGACAAGCGAGAAGGAAAGGAAACAGTTTGTAGACTTTATATTCACTTACATTACAAACAGAAAACAAAACATCTACAATCAGAATACAAATAATCTACAATTTATCTATAAAATATCTACAAACTAGGTACATTGAATTTTAATATCCAAATTCCCATTCAATTATTGCATAACTGATCGACATAATTGCATTTTTTGCAGTAGAAGTTTTAGTCGTTTTTGATGTGTGAAATCAGGAAAAAAAAATGTCGAAACAAAATGTATCGCAAAAACAGAAAACAAAGCATCTACAATTAGAATACAAATAATCTATAATTTATCTACAAACCGGTACATTGAATTTTAATATCCCAATTCCCATTCAATTGTAGCATAATTGGGATTTTCGACATAATTGCATTTTTTGCAGAAGATTTGTAGAAGTTTTAGTCGTTTTTGATGTGTGAAATCAGAAAAAATGTCGAAACAGAGTGTATCGCAAAAACAGAAAACAAAGCATCTACAATCAGAATACAAATAATCTACAATTTATCTAAATATCTACAAACTGGGTACATTGAGTTTTAATATCCCAATTCCCATTCAATTGTAGCATAATTGGAATTTTCGACATAATTGTGCTTTTTGCAGAAGATTTGTAGAAGTTATAGTCGTCTTTGATGTGTGAAATCAGAAAAAATGTCGAAACAGAGTGTATCACAAAAACAGAGTCGTACAATTTGAATAGAAATAGACGAAAATTAATACAGCGTGATTTGCGTTTGAAAATATCTGAAGGAATCTTTAATTCCCCAATATTAGCGCGCCTAAATAAGGAAGCCTACAACTACAATGATTCCTTATTTAATGAATTATCTATATTTTGTAGAAATACTATTAGCATGACGAGTAATATGCAAACTATGAACATATTTGGTAATATAGTTTCCTATATTGTATAGGAACGAAAATTTCCCTTCATTTTGCCCAACTTAGCTATTAAAAAAAGAGTTGTTTAAAGGAAAATGGGCAAGCTGTAGATTATTTAAAAGAGATGGGCCTGGTGTAATTAAAAGAAAACGGGCCAGTAAAGCCCAATGTACAATGGACAACCTACCTAGACCCGCATTGCAGGTCTAGCCACTTCTAATGATAAATATGCAGATTAATGTGTCACAATTTACAGACCTAACCACTTCCAAGAAATTAGTTATTAATGGCTAAAACAAACCCATTTCGTGATAGACCAAACCTTGCAGAAATAACCAGTACTACTTTAGAATGGTTCCAATTGATTTCTCTAACTACAAATCCTTAAATCTCTAAACAAAAATCTTCAAGCTATTTACTAAATTTAAAATGCAACAGAAACTTTATCATATGAAGTTTAGCACAAACAACGGATTTGACAACATTAGTAATTCAATTTTCTAACACGAGCATTTCTTTCAACACTAAAACATTCTTACCTCACTCGTTCTTAAGCTATGCACTATGATCTAAGTAGTCCAAACTAACACCAAAAACATGGATACTCGAATCTGCCAACTACGAAATAAACTAACTATTTGACTACAACAATAAAATGATCATAACGTGCAGATTTTGGCACTCAAATATTCAGCAAATTCTGTGGATGGCAATTGCTCGAAATAGGCTAAAACAGGCCCATCTTTCATCATCTTCTACTATAGAAAAGAACCTGCATTACAAGTGTTTGGAAGGTTAGATGATAAGCAGAAATACAGCAGTAACAGTGCGGAAATTCAGCAGCACAAACAGCAGCGGAAACAGTGGCTAAATGAACCCAGAACAAACCTTAAAACTCAGCAACTTTTAGTGAAAGAAGAAACAGAAACTAGCTTTACGGACTTTTGTTTTCCTAAGTGTTCTTTTCTCTCTGAAAACTCACACCAAAACTCTTGAGTTTTAGCTTACTATTAAATGTTCAGTTATTAATTTTGCTCTCAAGTTTTGGTTCTTTATTCGGTGTGTAAAAGAGAGAAAATGACAAAAATAGTCCCTTATCTTTGGTAGTAGGTTTATAATGGTCCTTTAAATATACTCTTACCGATTTTAGTCCTTTAAATTTGACAAAACTTAACAATTTTAGTCTCCGTCCATTTTTTAACAAACCCACAGGTGAAATATAACGGCCAACAAACACCCCTCCCCAGCTGGTTTCTCTCGTCCCCTTACTTCCCCAATTCCCTCTTTACAAAAACAAAAAACAAAAAAACAAAGCTCAATCTCGACAAAAACTCGTCTACACAAGGAAGATGGTGTGTTTGGTCAAAAGCCATGGGTGAAGATTCATGTCAGAAACATCAGGAAGGTGGAAAATGATCAAAAAAGTTCTAGCTAATTTACTTCGTTTATCGACTAGTTATGAAGATGGAATTTGTGAAGTGAAAACTGTGAACTTGGATGGAGAGACAAACTTAAAGGTAAAAAAAGATTTATCCTCTAGATCATGCTCAGATTCTCCTCAGGGTTCAAAGCTTAGAATTCAGCATGTCTATAGAGTTGTTATATTCATTGGTCATGACAACAAAGTTATGCAAAATTCTACAGAATCTCCTTCGAAAAAGAGTAGGATCGAACTACAAATGTACTAAAAATAATTTATATCCCCTTCTCCACTCCTTGTCGTGATATCGTTTATCAGAGGCGGCTTTAGTGCTGTAAAAGAACTCGAGCAACTATCTTTATACGTGAGAAGGAAACGTGGAGAGAGAAACAAGTTTTCGGGGGAGGGGGGATGGGATTTCTTTAAGTTTTGAGGGTCACTTGACGCTGGTTGTTAAACTTAACCTGTGGGTTTGTTAAAAATGGGCGGAGACTAAAATTGTTAAGTTTTGTCAAATTTAAAGGACTAAAACCGGTAAGAGCATATTTAAAGGACCATTATAAAATATAAACCTACTGCAAAAGATAAGGGACTATTTTTGTCATTTACTCGTGTAAAAGATGTGTTCTGTTTTTTAAGTCAGAGTGTGTAAAAGACCTTACCTTTATAGGAGAGGAGAAGGACTCTTGGGGACATATTTTGACCAAAAATCTGTCCAAAACCATAAATTTGTCCAATTAACAGTTTGCTTTGTTTTGCTTTACCAACTGTGGACGGATTTTTGAGTATTATACTCCAAAACAGTCCGCAACAGTGAAAGCAACCAAACAAAGGCCCTACACTCAAGTACCCCTTCTACCCCTCAGTTCATCATTTAGCTCAAATATTCAGAGTCTAAAACAATCAAGACAGTCCTTATTATGAACTACTACCAATTAGAAGCAATACCATCAGTGGAATATCAATTTGGAATGCACCAACATGGCTATCAAACCAACCAAACAAGCTTATAAACTAACTAACATGTCTCTCAAGTACTTAAACCAAAACAGCATCAACACATAAACTAATTGAAACCAAACAAATAAATAATAGTCGTGATTGACCAAACTAGTAAAAAAGGTACGAAATAATATAGCTAACTCAATAAACTACTAACTATCCGAAACTCATCGATCACTCTCATAATACAACGAATAGTCATAGAGGCATAAACAAGAAACAAAACTAAACTTTAAAACGAAACTAATTACTGAAACCAGAGAAAAGAGGTTTTTACCAAAGACAACAACAATATAAGCAACATGCTAATAAGCTAATTGAATCTAAAGCACAATCTAGCAGTTAATTGAATCAAATAACTAACAGTTACTAACACTAAACGAAACAGAGGATTTTTATCAAAGACGGCGACAATAGCAAAAACATGTGAATCAACTAATTGAATCTAAAACACAATCTAAATAACCTGAACTAATAATAATTCAAACTAATATACTAGAGTATAAACCAATAAAGCGACTACCCGTAATTGACAGAATCAGTAGCTGAGGGACGAAATAATATGCCTAACTCGAACATATAGACGACTAAACTAAGAATCACCGAGAGACGACTAACATCACTAACAAACGACTAACTAATACAGCTAACTCAAACAAACGAGTAACCAAATTGACAAGTGATTATGCCGAAAAGCTGAAATTTTAGTTAATTAGCACGACGAGCTAAACATGAACTAACAGAAACTGCACTTGAAGCTAAAATTTACAAACTTGAATCTAAAACTAACTTCAAACACCACAAGCAGAACTTATGAGATAGGAATCCGATTGAAGCAAGTAAATGAACGAACAACACAATAATTTGAAATCAACAAGCGAAGACTAATCATTACTGACTCTAAACTAACTAACTACTGACTAAAGATAAAAAAAACACATGAACGAACAAAGAAGAAAAATCAGAAATTTTAGACCTGAGCAAACTACAATGAAACAGAAAGAAAAAGACAAAGAAAAGGGACAGAAGGGATTAGGGTACAGGGTGTACCAGAAACTCGAGTGTCCGAGATATTGGTGGTGCGGCAGTGGTGGCGATTCGGGCAGTGATGGATGAAGTTTTGACGTCGGACATGCTCTTCTTGTTGCTGGCCCGTCACTATCAACTCGAATCAAACTGAAGTCCAATAACGAACTTAGCAACAACAAAGGCTCGTTCGCCAAAGTAGAAGTGACCAGCAACCGGCCGGAATTTAGCCACCGGAGTTTCGACTCAAACCAAGAAAGAACGGTAGATTAGGGGAAGACCTACACACTCTTGTAGGTATTAAGTGGCGGTGAGGGTTCAAACTTGACGAATTTGGGAAGAAATAGGCGGCTATGGTTCCGGTTTTTTGAAGATTCATGGAAATTGAGATGGACTATGAGGATTTGGGGTTCAGATATGAGTAAAGGATGAAGAGGCGAGGAGAGGGTGAAAGTTTGATGGTATTTGGAGCACCACCAGCGGCGGCGCATGGTGGGGACAGTGGAGGAGCGGCGGCGGCGGCTTAAAAGAGGGTGAGAGAGAGGAGAGAGGTCTCAGGGGTTTGGGTAAATGGCCAAAAATCCGATTTTTTTGGCCTTCTATATGGAAAGGGAGATGAAATGAGGTCCGTTGAATTGAAAGGATTGAATGGATGAGATTGTTCTCAGCTTCATTTAGTGAAACGACGTATTTTTATTATGAAATAATGTCGTTTTGATTGGGTCTTGGCAAACTAACATTTGGACTGGGTCAGCTGATTTGGGCCGCCAATTTGCCTCAATTTTGGCCCAATTTGGATGAAACATACGAAACCCAAGCCCTTGAACCTCATAACAATTAATTAAACTAAAGTCTTAATTAAAAATCTACAAATACACATATAATAATCAAAATTTACAATTAACTCTGTAATTCCGTTGTTTGAAGTATTTTACAACCACAGTTTGTTTGCTTAGATTTTTCTTCTGCTTTTATGGTGGATTATAACGCTGCGATATGAATCGATACAGTCGATTCCCATTAACTTAAGATAGGAAATAAAATTACATAAAAAGGAAAAGGATATGATTAACTTCAAGCATGCATAAGTAACCAGTAACAATTTCTATATTATTAATATTATTTTTGGTATGAATAATAAAATTAGACGAATTCATTATAAATCCACATAATATTGTAATTAAAAGATTTTAAATCTAACAAAGTATATATGGATGCAACTTGCCAGGCTCCAGATTTTATTAAATGCATTTAAGTTTCGTGTATAAATGTCAATGTTAATGCAACTTGCAGTGACATCAAGTTTTCGTTTTAAATCTAACCATTAATTAAATGCTAACTAATTTAGTTAATAATCGTATGCAATTAAGTTTCGATTCCAATTCTTTATTTCCGAACAAATTGTAAAGCCCTCTGATGGACACCAAGTTTCATTCACTACTCGAAGCTGGTAAACATACATGTAATTTTTTCAGCTCCTCTTTTTCTATGAGGTTTCGATGGTTAATTTTTTCCCAATATTTATTACTTTTAGAAACAACGGAAGAAGTCCAAATATGTTCTTGTACTATACGAAATTATGCACATTTTCCTTTCGTTAATACTTTAGCCGATATATGCCTTTATCGTCACATAATTGATTCATATATGCACTTACAGTCACATAGTTTGTGCATATATGCCCTTTTCGAAACGGAATACGCGCAAACTAATTAGCTCTTTCTTTAATTGTATTAAAGTGTATTACAGACACTATCTCCTTTTTATTAATGCATATTATTGTTACGCCACGCAGTATTACGTCGATGTTATGCTCTGCAATAATATATTACAAGTGATGTTACGCTTCGCAGTAATAAGTTACGATAGAGTTGCACCCTGCAGTAATGTACGTTAAATTTGTCGGAAGGTAATTGATATCAGTCCAAGTAAAAGATTATTTTGAGATTATAAGGATTATGCTATTTCACAAGTGATTAGTAAATTCATGAAGGTGAAAGGGGGAGCAAGTCAAAGAAAATGAATTTTGTCTATTTCGGGATAAAATACGGGCCGAGCGATAATACCCGATATTTCATACTAGTACCATACAAGGTACCATATGACCATGATAGTAGGATGTATAAAATTTATTAAAAATAAGTAGAATTTTAAGTAATTTAAGACAATTCTTAATTATACAGGTAATTGATTAATTATCAAGTAACGGGTCATTGCCTAGTTAATTAACAAGTTGGGGGATAGAGATTAAACCCACAACAACCAAAACGTGGCAGCCAAGAACATTGTCAAAATATGACTCTTAAATCATAATGAAATGGGGAAAATTTAGAACATTAAGAGTCCTAGTCATATTATTGTGTTGGGACCACAACCAAAAGTCTTAAGACATATCTACATTAATGATTATTGTGGAGAATGGAGATGGCGTCAATAACGTTGGCATTCTTAAGAAATATCATCATTCATATTCCTACAATAACGTTGGCATTTTCATATTTCTTGGAATCAAATTCTCTAACATGAATTCATATTTCTTGGAATCAAATTCTCAACATGAATCTATATGAAAATTTCATAACGCTATAGCAGCATGATATTTTCGATTCTAAGGGAATACAATGCAATCTTTCTCAAAAGTATCATACAAATATTTCTCTACTCCAAGTATGTTAAGGATAAACCCTTCATTCATTTTGGCATGATCTTGTCATTACACAAGTTTGATAACGAGGCATAAAGAAAAATTCATATTCCTGAATTTACGTATATTTGCTAGTCTCGCAAGTTACCATATTCTCTTTATCAGGACTTCATATTCATTTGAGTATTGTCTTATTCCAGTCAAGAAAGCAGAGAGTTTATATATATAGTATTAAAAGTATTTTCATTACCATCGAGCTATAATCGATGGGCAGGCTTCTATTGGGCAACCTCTGATCAGATGGTAAGTTATATACCGAGCCTACTGTGGTCGAGCGCCTATGAGCGAGCCCAGTGACCAAGATACTGAGCCTAGTATGGCCGAGCGCCTATGAGCGAGCCTACTACGGCAGAGCAGTTATATAGTTATATACATATTTACCGAGCCTTATAGGGCCGGACAACTATTTTACTTATTATATTGAGATAATGGAGTCAGTATCAGCAGGTACGCATATCATCAGATTATCTTTGACTTTCGTCTACCTGCAGTTATTATATTATCATTTCAGTTTCAGCTTTCAGTATACTTCCTTACATACTCGGTACATTATTCATACTGACGTCCCTTTTGCCTGGGGACGCTGCATTCATGCCTGCAGGTATAGACAAACAGTTTGACGAGCCCTCATAGTAAACGAGATTAGCATTCAGCGAAGGATCGGTAAGACTCCACCTCATTCGGAGTGCAGCCAAGTTTACGAGTCATCGTGTCAGAGTTTTTCTACAGACTTATGGGTAGGCCAGTACCCTGTCCCATTTGATGCCAAATAATCTTAGAGGCTTTGTAGACAAAGGTTCATTTTGTACAGTATGTTAGAGGCCTTGACGGCCCATATGTATTCATGTCTTAAGAGCGATAGTTTATTTATATAGTCTTGCCCACTTACAGTTGTACATTATGAGTTGTGGCCATGTTGTCCATGATAGTTACAAAAGAAATGAGTTCATTCAACTCGGCCTATGTATGTTATAGTTTTGATCGAATGATTATGAGTTACAGAGTTGTTCGCTCGGGCCAGCTCGGCACCGGGGGCTAGCCACGCCTCCCCAGGTCCGGGCGTGACAATTTTTCTTTACCTTTCTCTTTTCTTTCTTCTTTTCTTCTCTTTTTCCCCCTTTTCTTTCTCCCATATCTGATTTCCTTCATTGTCGATTCCCTCTCCATTTCCGTCACCAATTTCACGTGATTTTATTCCTAAAAATCAAACCTACACAACCAAAACCTTCCAATCTTGAAGGCTCTGGTTCTTCTGAAAAGAAGGAAATGAAAATTGTCGGAGAAATTTTTTCAGTGGTGCTTAATTGGTGAAGGTAGGATATGGTTATTTAGATTTTGAAGGTGTTGTTCACCGTGTAGCTTCAGATATGAAGGGAACAAAACCTTCAAAATCAGAATAATCATATCCTACCTTCACCCAATTAACACCACCGAAAACATTTCTCCGACAATTTTCATCTCCTTCAGGTCAGAAGAACCTGTGAGGTTTGTGATAGTAAAATTAGTAGGAATTCATGAGTTTTGTCAAGTTAAATTGGTGACAGAAATGGAAAAGGCATCAGGCAATGGAGGAACTCAGATATGAGAGAGAGAAAAAAGGAAAAAAGAGAAGAAAAGAAAAAAGAAGAAAGAAAATGTCACGACCCAAGATCCATTAAGGGTCGTGATGGCGTCGGACACCACTGTCAGGCAAGCCAACACCAAGAAGTTAATTAAATCATCATTTTAGTATTTTTGAACTCATTTCTTTTTCTTACATTAAATAATAAATAATGAACTTCACTGAGTAGATAATGATGTCTTTAACAAATTTAATTACTGAATAATCCCAAATCGTCCCAGAACCCGGTGTCACAAGTGCATGAGAAATTTTTAGGAATTTAAAATGTAATACAATAACTGTCCGGAATACAAACTGGACAAGAGAGAAAATACAATACTCTGAAGGAGACTCTGTTGGCTGCGGATCGTCTCATAAGATGCAGCTCACCTAAGTCCTCGTACCAACCACGTCGTTGCACCCACAAGGCCACTATCCATACATGTGCACGTGCATCAAAATGTACAACAAGTGTAGTATGAGTACGAAGACAACGCGTACTCAGTAAATATCCCGCATAACCTCGAAGAGGTAGTGAAGAGGGGTCGACTTCGACACCTACTAAGGGCTAACAATATGGTAATATAAAATTCTAATTAAGCATGATATACAACAATAAGATTCCGAACAAGAAGTAATTGAACAAGTCTTCACCATATTTAAGAGCTTAAACCACTTCCTTCTTTTAAAACACATAATCACACAATTAATGAATTTATACTAATTATAAAAGGGACTTCGAGTCCTATTATCGCACACAAATACCACCGAGGACGTTCGGCCCGATCCAACATAAATGTAAAATGTGCACTGCCGAGGGTCGAACGACGCGAACCATAGATGCATCTATTACCCCCTCGCGAATAATCCATGCGACGCGGTCAAACATAAGAATAAAGTATTATCCCGCTCGCAAATCATTCATGTGACGCGGTCAAATATAAATATAATGTATTACCCCGCACGTGAATCATTCATGCGACGCGGTCAAATATAAATATAAAGTATTATCCCGCTCGCGAATCATTCATGCGACGCAGTCAAATATAAATATGAAGTATTACCTCGCTCGCGAATGCGCACGGAAAAATATAGTTTAATAGAATTATCCCCGCTTGCGAATCATACATGCGACGCGGTAAAAATATAGATTTCTCAAGTTATTAAAGCATTCTTCCATTCTTTTCAAAATATGAAATTCAATGAAAACATTCAAGATCTCCCATTTTTAAAACAATTTCGACTCCTTTCAAAAGTATTTAATAAGAATACTCAATCCCGCTCCTTCTCAAGGCAAACAATAAACATAAATCAATAATAATATCAATAAGGCATGATGTGAGCCTAAAACTACCCGGACATAGGCATAATTAGTAGCTACGTACGGACTCTCGTCACCTTGTGCGTACGTAGCCCCCACAAATAGAAGCACATAATAATTTAGTTCACCTATGGGGTTAGTTTCCTCTTACAAGGTTAGAAAGGAAACTTATCTCGCTCCGAAGTTCCATGACCGGCTCCTTAGCCCTTCAAACAACTCAAACCAATGCTCGACGCTCCAAAACTAGTCAAATATTGAGAAATTCCTTAAATATATACTCTAATATTCATTATAATCCTATTTACAACAATTTTCCAACTCTGTTTGAAAAGTCGATAAAATCACCCTCAGGCCCACATGCCCGGATTTTAAAAAATTTCGAAGATAAACTTTACCCATAACCCCACGAACTCAAATATATAATTTATTTATAATTCCATGCCCAAATTCGTGGTCAAAATCCAAAAATACCAATTTCTAGGTTTTTCTTCAAAACTCCAAATTTTCCTTTAGATTCTCATGAATTTTGATATTAAATCTAAGGTATAATCACAAAATATAATTGAAAATTGGTAAGAGGCACTTACCCATTAATGTGATACAAAAATCTTCTCTCAAGTCACCCACTCTCGGACATAGGGTTCAAACTATGATAAAATGAAGCAAAAACCCGAGTTACACAGCTGAAAACAAGTTGCCGATGTCGCATTTGCGATCCATTGCGAACCCTCGCAAAAGCGAAGAAAGCCTTCGCAATTGCGAACAAGGAAGGGCTGGAAAAGGTCGCATTTGCGACAAAAAGTTCGCAATCGTGAACTGGGCATCGCAGTTGCGACCACACTAGAAAGCATCAAATTTTTCCCGACACGGAAATGAGCATAACTCCCCCATACGATGTCCAAATTCGATGATTCTTTTTGCTATGGCTCTGTAATTACGATACAGATCTAATGGTTCAATAAAAACTGAATTTGGAGCTCATTTTCTTAATGTGGTACCCTTTATGCCCAAAGAAACGACGTTGAAACATCAAATAAGATCGCGATACAACCCGAAATACACCTGAGGCCCCCGGGACCCCGTCCAATCACACCGACCCACTCCATAACAAAACATGGATCTGATCGAGGCCTCAAATCATACCAAATAACTTCAAAACAACTAGTTTCGCATTGATTCAAGCCTAATGAACTATTGAACTTCTAACTTCCACATCTGATGCCGAAACTTATCAAATCACGTCCGATTAACCTCAAATTTTGCACACAAGCCACACTTGACATTACGGACCACTCCAATTTTCGGAATTGGAATCCGACCCCGATATCAAAAAGTCCTCTTCCGGTCAAACTTCTCAAAAACCTTTAAATTTCTAACTTTCGCCAAATGACCCCAAAATGACCTACGGACCTCCGAATCCACTTCCGGATGAGCTCCCAATACCGGAATCACCACATGGAGATATTCTCAGACTCGAAATCCCAAACGGACATCGATAACATTAAAATGTACTTCAACCCAAATTTATGAAATTCTTCTAAAATTCTAACTTCCACAATAGGCGTCGAAACGCTCTCGGGCTCTCCAAAACCCGATCCGAACATACTTCTAAGTCCGAAATCATCATAAGAACATGCTGGAACCTTCAAATCCCGATTACGAGGTCATTTACTAAAAAAATCCAATCTTAGTCAATTCTTCCAACTTAAGGTTTCCGAAATGAGAATGCTCTTTCCAAATTGACTCCGAACTTCCCAAAATTCAATTTCGACCACGCATACGAGTCATAATACCTGTAATGGAGCTGCTCATGGCTTCAAACCGTTGAACGACGCGCTAGAGCTCAAAACGACCAACCGGGTCATTGCATTCTCTCCCACTTAAACATACGTTTGTCCTTGAACGTGCTAAGAACTGCGCTAGAGTTGTCTGCAATCATCGTTTAATGCCTCGTGCCCCTACCCGTGCTACATAACTCAGTTGAGCACATTTCCACTAGGCCCGCTTTCAACATACGAACACCGTATCATTCACTACCCACCGTACCAAAATATGATTGCATACCTTTACTGAATTCACACCATGCACCGCATAATTCACGTGACCATAATATCATTCCCCGATGCCAATAGCCGAAATTCTACGAATCTTATGCCCACAACACACCTCAGGACACATATAAGTCCTCTTCCAACTCCTGCGATACCGCCACGACGGAAGAGATGTGTAGAAATTCATAACTAACTGCAGAGTCAAAAAATCATATAATCTCTCCTCTTGACTAGAATCATCACCTCATTATGAACCAAGTAATGGTATTTGGTCTTTAATATACTTCATATAATCTGATCGCACTGATCCCAGATCGAATAATCTTGTCTCACCCAGTACGAGTTGCTCCGGCAATAAGCCACCACATACACGACCAAAAGTCTCATATGATGCCACAATATGCCAACAAGCTACCAACTCGAATGTGATACATAAGGAAAACAAACTCTGGAATGGACTACTCAACCCAAGTAACTAATTGAACAACCTAAAGGATGTCATGAACCTTCCTCAGAAAATGGGAAACAAAACACACAAAAATAGATATTGGGAACTGTACTCAACATCACACTGTTGCGGCGTGCAACCCGATCCAAACAACATACCCATGGCGACGTGCCACCCGATCCACACATAAAATATATATAAGGAGATACTTACCGAGCTAGAATGCTCATTACTACAAAATATCTTAATATTGGCCACAAGCATGCTAAGTGCATAATGCCATCCCTGGGGAGACAGATAGCGCCCTACACTACAAAACTCAAGCACAACTAAGGTGCGATATATTATCTGAATCTCGAGAGCCATTCTGATAAAGGAGTATGCGTCGTATAATGATTTGGTTGCGTCAATTTCTAAGCAACTGGACATAGATTTGAGCTCAAAGACCATTAAAATTCAATACAAAGTAGAAAGAAATTGCAAGCCAATGGAAATACACAATGATATGGGTTACAGGGTGTATGTAGAGTTGAAAAAGAGAGCAGAGAAATCAGGATGTATCCTTTGTGCATAACAACAATTGACAAAGAAGTTGTAGCGGGAGATAGTTTAATTCAAGGCGACATTGTCCAAATAGATGAAGCATTTCAAAGTTATAATTTCGATATAGATGAGACACTTGCTCTTGATGTTGTCAATTCAGGCGAACCAATTGGGTTGTTCGAAATGGACAAGGATTTGATAATTTCAAAAACTAATCAAAGGGAGGTTATGGCTGGACAAGTATATAAGGATAAAGCTACATTGAAAGAGGTGATGAAGCATTACGCTATATCTGAAAGGTTTCAATACCGGGTTGATAGGTTTAATGCTATCAGGTTTGACTGTTCTTAATTATTCATTATTTTTTTTGTATATTGTATTCATTGTAGGAGTTGTAAATCATATGCAGATGTATTTAGGTGTATTTATGAATCTTACTTGACCTTCACTGTTGTGCATTTTTTATTTTTTATGTATTAATAACACATGTATTCTTGTGGAGCATTACGTTGGTACAGAAGATTTGTATGTAAATTCAAATTGTATGTAGATGTATTTAGGTGTATTTATGAATCTTACTTGACCTTCACTGATGTGCGTTTTTTTAATTTTTATGTATTAATAACACATGTATTCTTGTGGAGCATTACGTTGGTACAGAAGATTTGTATGTAAATTCAAATTGTATGTAGATGTATTTAGGTGTATTTTTTAATTTTTTCTGACCTTCACTGTTGTGTTTTTTAATGTATTGATAATACATGTATTCTTGGGGAGCATAACGCTGGTACAGAAGAATTGTATGTAATTCGAACTGTATGTAGATATATTTAGGTGTATTTGTGAATTTTTAATTGACCTTCACTGTTGTGCTTTTTTATTTTTTATGTATTAATAATACATGTATTCTTGTGTATTACAGTGGCTCTAACTATTTTTTTATTAATTGTATTAGTTGTATTTAAATGTATACTTATAAGTACAGGCGTATTCAGACATGTTTAAATGTATACAAGTGTATATATTTGTGTTGTATACTGATCATATGTATAATGATAAATTCTTTGCAGCTACGCATTATTATGTATGTCAGAAGATTGTGAATGGAGGTTTAAGGCTTCTAGCATTAACAAATCACAATTATTCAAAGTGAGAGAGTTCAATGATAAGAATACATGTCTGTTGAAGGATAAGGTATATGAGCAGCGTCAAGCAAGTAGCAGTCTTATCGGTGGTATGATTAGGTCCAAGCTTACTAATCATAAGAGGAAATACACTCCAAAGGATATAATTGATGATATGAAATCAGATTTTGGTGTAGATGTTAGTTACATGTTGGTGTGGCGGGCTAAAGAAAAGGCAATGAATTTTTTGAGGGGTGAACCTATCACGACCCAAATCTTAATTCAGGTCGTGATGGCGCCCAACACCATAGTCGGGCAAGCCAACCATTAACTTACTAGATAATTTCACTTAATTTGCAAAAACAAAAAGAGAACATTTCCAACACTTACCAAATTCAAGTTTAACACATTGAGTAGAAACATAAAAAATTAACTAACTTAAACGAATGTAGCCGTAAAGGATCATAAACCAATATAAACAACCCCAAAAGATATAATGTCTACTACGTATGTGCTAGGAACTAGTGTCACAAGTCGACGGCGTACTAGTAGAGTATACAAAAGATGAAATAAACGGTCCTACTGTCTGAAAGAAGTGGACAAGAATAAACAAAAGAGGGATCCATAGTGCTGTTGAGAATCGCCAAGGGAAGCAGCTCACCGTGAAGTCAAGTCCAGATATAACTCAGGGTCGAGCTCCGGCCTGATAACCAGATGCACCAGCGTCAGAACCTATACAATTAAGTACAGAAGCGTAGCATGAGTACATAAACAAATATCTACCCAGTGAGTATCACGTCAACCTCTCGTCACTACTTCTTCAAGGTTAGGCGGGATACTGACTAGGGCCAAACAATATACAATAAATACACACTAAACAGAAATAGCAGTAATGAACAATAATAAGTAAGGGAGCATCAAATAACGTTCTCTAGTACCTTTACGTATCAACTTCCATAGCATACAAGCTACTTAACCTTCCCTTTTTCATAAAATCAACAGATGCAATTACAGGGCTTCCCATCAATCATCAAACACATAACAGGCCGTGAACTTACGGCTGATACGATGTGAAAAATAAATGTGCACTGCCGAAGGGGCGAACGACTCGAACCATAGATGCATCTATCTGCCCCGCTCGTGAATCGAACATGCGACGCGGTTAGCATAATACTAGGGCTACCCCGCTCGCGAATCATACATGCGACATGGGTTCCCGTATACATATACATAATTAACATGAATTTCGGATAATTTATCAGGGATCATACTTAGCAGGAAAGGATTCAATAATGTCAACTTCGAAATATAACCTCCTAGGCCTTCATATGTGAAATTCAAGAATATTAGACTACCTAGGCCACATGCAAGATCACAAATACGACACATAAAACATGCTTGTGAATCCTAAACTACCCGACAAGGCATAATAATAGCTACACACAGACTCTCGTCACTTCGTGCGTGTGTAGCCCCCACAAATAAAGACATGCAATTATTTATAATCACCTATGGGGACAATTCCCTCTTACAAGATTAGAAAGGAGACTCACCTCGCGTCGAGCCTACTTTCCGGGTCAAGAATGCGCCCGAAACTCCAAACTCGTCTCCCAAGGACTCGAAACTAGTCAAATGTTGCATAAATAGGTTAATTTACACTCAAATGTTGCATAAAGTCCATAGTGATGCGCTCCCATCTGCTGAAGTAGGCCTCCTGGCCTTTGGTGCTCATACTTAACCTGCTGGCAATTAAGACATCTAGCCACATACTTCACTACGTCCTTCTTCATCTGCCGCCACCACTAATGCTGCTTCAAGTCACGGTACATCTTCGTAGCAACAGGATGAATAGAATACCGTGAACTATGAGCCTCCTCCAGAATCCTCTCCCTCAGGCCATCAACATTGGGAACACACAAACGAACCTAAAGTCTCAGGACACTATCCTCGCCAATAGTAACCTCCTTGGCACCACCCTGAACCACTGTCTCCCGTAGCTCTGCCAAGCACGGATCATCGAACTGCCGGGCCTTAATCTCCCCCAATAACGAAGACTGAGCAACCACATGTGTAAAAACTCGGCGGGGCTCTGAAAGGTCCAATCTCACCAGGCGATTAGCCAAGGACTGAATGTCCAAATCTAGAGGTCTCTCCTCTACTGCAATATAAGCCAAACTACCCATACTCTCCGCCTTCCTTCTCAGAGCATCTGCTACCACATTTTCCTTGCCCGGATGATCGATAATGGTGATGTCATAATCCTTCAGTAGCTCAAGCCACCTGTGCTGCCTCAAATTAAGATCCCTCTACTTGAACAAGTGTTGCAAGCTGCGGTGGTCTGTATAAACCTCACAAGACACCCCATACAAGTAGTGCCTCCAAATCTTAAGAGCATGAACAATCGCCGCCTACTCTAGATCGTGCACATGGTAGTTCTTTTCGTGAACCTTCAGCTGGCGCGAAGCATAAGCAATAACTCTCCCCTCCTGCATCAACACACATCCCAAGCCAACGCATGAAGCGTCACAATATACTATATACATCCCAGAACCGGAAGGCAATACTAGAACTGATGCCGAGGTCAATGCTGCCTTGAGCTTCTGAAAGCTTGTCTCACACTCGTCGGACCATCGGAACAGGGCATTCTTCTGAGTCAATCTAGTCAGTGGGGATGCAATGGATGAAAAACCCTCCATAAACCGGCGATAATACCCTGCTAGACCCAAGAAACTCTGGATCTCCGTAGCTGAAGTAGGGCGTGTCCAACTTTGAACTGCCTCAATCTTCTTAGGATCAACCTTGATACCCTCGCCGGATACCACATGTCCCAAGAACGCCACAAAATCCAACCATAAACTCACACTTGGAGAAATTAGCATATAACTTCTATTCTCGCAAAGTCTGGAGCACAACTCTCAAATGCTGCTCGTGCTCTCCCAGGCTACGTGAGTAAATCAGAATGTTATCAATAAAGACAATGACAAAAGAATCAATATACGGCCTGAACACCATGTTCATCAAGTCCATAAATGCTGCTGGGGAGTTAGTCAAGCCAAAGGACATCACCAGGAACTCATAATGGCCATATCTCGTGCGAAAAGCAGTCTTCAGAACATTCGAGTCCCGAATCTTCAGCTGGTGGTACCCCGATCTCAAGTCGATCTTAGAAAACACCCGAGCACCCTGCAACTGGTCAAACAAATCATCAATACGCGACAATGGATACTTATTCTTAATGGTAACCTTTTTCAACTGACGGTAGTCAATACACATCCGCATAGACCCATCCTTCTTCTTCACAAATAGCACTGGAGCACCCCAAGGTGATACACTCGGCCTGATAAACCCCTTAGCCAACAACTCTTCAAGCTGCTCCTTCAATTCCTTCAATTCTTTCGGCGCCATACGGTACGGAGGAATAGAGATAGGCTGGGTGCCTGGAGCCAAGTCAATACAGAAATCAATATCATGATCCGGAGGCATGCCTGGAAGGTCTGAAGGGAATACATCTGCAAACTCCCGAACCACTAGCACTGAATCAATTGTCGGAGACTCGGCGGCGGTGTCCCGCACATAAGCAACATAGGCCAGACAACCTTTCTCGACCATATGTCGAGCCTTCAAGAAGGAAATAACCTGACTGGCTGCACTAACTGAGGAACCTCTCCATTTTCCAGCCTAGGCAACTCGGGCATGGCTAGAGTAACCATTTTGGCATGGCAATCAAGAACGTCGTCATATGGAGATAGCCAATCCGTGCCTAGAATAACATCGAAATCAACCATGTCGAGCAAATGAGGTCCGCTCTGGTTTCGAACCCACAGAATGTAACCACACAGGACCGATAAATCTGGTCTACCACCACAGAATCGCCCACAAGAGTGGACACATAAATAGGAGAGCTAAGGACTAATGAGGAACATCCAGGGAACAAGCAAATAAGACTGATACATATGAATAAGTGGATCCTGGATCAAATAACACTGATGCCTCTCTACCACATACTGAAATAAGACCTGTGATCACGGCATCTGAGGCCACTGCATCTGATCTGGCCGGAATAACATAGAATCTAGCTGGAGCAGCGGACGACTGACCTTCGCCGGAATGAACATGAGCTGACTAAACTCCCCCTGTTTGGCCTCCACCTCTAGGACGACCCCTGTCGGCCTGCCCTCCACCTCTAGGTGGCCGGAACGCTGGTGCTGAACTCATAGGTTGATAACCCTATTGTACTGCCTTGCCCCGAAACCTGGGACAAGTCCTCCTTATATGGTCTGGATCCCCGCACTCATAACATCCCCTCGGTGCCATGGCCTGCTGCCCTGAAGAAGAACCCTGGATAGCTGGTGGACGGTGAGAACTCTCTAGCATAGCGCTGAAATAAGGCCTCACTGGAACACCACGAGAGGGTGGTGGGGGTGCTGAATATTGGGGCCTGCTAGGCTGGCCCCTGCCGAACTGACCTCTGCCCCTAGTTGGAGCACCTCAGAAATCCCTGAAAAATCTGACTCTCTTATCCTGCTACCCCTGCTCTCTACTCCTCGACCGATAACCCTCGATCCTGCGAGCAATCTCTACTACAAGCTGATAAGGAGTCCCCATCTCCACCTCTCGGGCCATGTTGGCCATAATTCCTTGATGTAACCCAGCTACAAACCTCCGCACTCTCTCAGCATCAGTAAGTAGTATCATGAGTGCGTGATGAGACATCTCATAAAACCTAGCCTCATAGTTTGTCACCAACATCTGACCCTGCTCTAGCTGCTCAAACTGATACCGCAGCTCTTCCATCTCAGAGGGTGGAATGTATCTGTCCAGGAACATCTGGGTAAACTACTCCCAGGTGATAGGAAGAGAACCTACCGGTCTGCCAAGAATATAGGACTGCCACCATCTGCGGGCCCTGCCCTCTAACTGAAAGGTAGTGAAGTCAACTCCATGGGACTCCAATATCCTCATGTTGTGCAGTCTATCCCTGCACCTATCAATGAAGTCCTGGGAATCCTTGCCTCGCTCACCTCCGAAGACATGAGGGTGCAATCTGGTCCATCTATCCAATAACTTCTGCAGATCACCGTCCGCAGTTGGTCTGGGCTCAGGTGCTGCTACTACAGGCCGGGCCCCGCCTGCGGGAAGTGTACCCGGGATCTAATATACTGCTGTTGCATGACCTGCGGCCTGGGCAGTAGGGGTCTGGGCTCCCCTTCTGCCTGAGATGTGGCATGATCCGCTGGAAATAAACCATCTTGAGTCATAATATCCATGAACCGCATCATACGACCCATGACCTCCTGGAAGCCTGGCGCCGTCATAAAGTCCGTCGGAGCCGGATCTGCTAGGGGCACCTCACCCTACTCCTCCGTAATGGGATCCGCTGCTGGCCCTGCTGGTGGTGCAACTGGAATAGCTCTGGGACGCCTTCGTCCCCTACCTCAGGCCGGTGCCCTCCCTCGGCCTCTGCCACGGCCTCAGACGATGGGGGTAGTGACATCTCCCAGGTCTGGAACGTCGGCTACGCGCGTCCTTACCATCCGTGAGAGAATAGAAAAGTGAGATTTAGTACACCATCGACTGCACGATAGAAGATGAATAAAGAGAGGTTTCCTAACACCCTATAGCCTCTTTAAGATAAGTATAGACGTCTCCGTACCGATACGCAAGACCCTAATGGGTTTGCCCGTGACTCGTGAGACCTACGTGAACCTAGAGCTCTGATACCATGTTGTCACGACCAAAATTTTAATTCAGGTCGTGATCGTGCCCAACACCGTAGTCGGGCAAGCCAACCATTAACTTACTAGAGAATTTCACTTAATTTGCAAAAAAAAAAGAGAACATTTCCAACACTTACCCAATTCAAGTTTAAGACATCGAGTAGAAACGGAAAAAATTAACTAACTTAAACGAATGTAGCCGTAAAGGATCATAAACAAGTATAAACAACCCCAAAAGATATAATGTCTACTACGTATGTGCCAGGAACTAGTGTCACAAGTCTACAGGTGTACTAGTAGAGTATAGAAAAAATGAAATAAACTGTCCTACTGTCTGAAAGAAGTAGACAGGAATAAACAAAAGAGGGCTCCATAGTGCTGCTGAGAATCGCCAAGGGAAGCAGCTCACCGTGAAGTCAAGTCCAGATATAACTCAGGGTCGAGCTCCGGCCTGATAACCAGATGCACCAGCCTTAGAACATGTACAATTAAGTACAGAAGTGTAGCATGAGTACATAAACAAATATGTACCCAGTGAGTATCCCGCCTAACCTTGAAGAAGTAGTGACGAGAGGTTGACGTGATACTGACTAGGGCCAAACAATATACAATAAATACAGACTAAACAGAAATAGCAGTAATGAACAATAATAAGGAAAGGAGCATCAAATAACGTTCTCTAGTACCTTTACGTATCAACCTCCATAGCATACAAGCTACTTAACCTTCCCTTTTTCATAAAATCAACAGATGCAATTACAGGGCTTCCCATCAATCATCAAACACATAACAGACCGTGAACGTACGACCGATACGGCGTGAAAAGTAAATGTGCACTGTCGAAGGGTCGAACGACTCGAACCATAGATGCATCTATCTGCCCCGATCGCGAATCGAACATGCGACGCGGTTAACATAATACTAGGGCTACCCTGCTCGCGAATCATACATGCGACATGGGTTCCCGTATACATATACATAATTAACAGGAATTTTGGATAATTTATCAGGGATCATACTTAGCAGGAAAGGATTCAATAATGTCTACTTCGAAATATAACCTCCTAGGCCTTCATATGTGAAATTCAAGAATATTAGACTACCTAGGCCACATGCAAGATCGCAAATGCGACACATAAAATATGCTTGTGAATCCTAAACTACCCGACAAGGCATAATAGTAGCTACGCAAGGACTCTCGTCACTTCGTGCGTGTGTAGCCCCCACAAATAAAGACATGCAATTATTTATAATCACCTACGGGGACAATTTCCTCTTACAAGGTTATAAAGGAGACTCACCTCGCGTCGAGCCTACTTTCCGGGTCAAGAATGCGCCCGAAACTCCAAACTTGTCTCCCAAGGACTCGAAACTAGTCAAATGTTGCATAAATAAGTTAATTTACACTCAAAAGTATGAAATCCCCCTATTTAATTAGTTATTTCAAATTACTTTGAAAAATCCCAAAATACACCCCGGGCGCACATGCTCGGATTCCGGAAATTTTCGAAGGAAACACTCACCCATAGCCTAGGGATCAATAATATATAGTTTTTGTATGATTCCATGGCAAATTCCTTGGTAATTCTCTCATTTTCCATAAAACCTAGGTTTTTACTCTAACCCATGATTTCTTACTAATTAATAGGTTAATCTACTTAAGAATTAAAGTATTAAACTAAATTTAGAGTAGGAATCACTTACCTTACAGTAGCTAGGTCGATTATCCCCTTTGAAATGGTTTAAAATCGCCCAAAGAAGAAGAAGAATGTCAAAATTAGACTAAGTCCCATTTTTAAAAGTCACTGCCCAGCTACCCCCTTCTATGCGAACGTAGCAGGGGCAGTGCGTTCGCGATGAACAAATAGCCAGGCCTTCTGAGGCCTTCTATGCGAACGCGGAGGGGTGCTCGCGAACACGGAGGCTAGCTTGGCTAGATCTACGCGAATGCGGCTGGGAGGGTGCGAACACACTGAGTAAGGGCTAAGCTGGGCGGGCCCATCGCTTTACCCTATGCGAACGCGGAGCACCTCTGCGAACGCATAGGGTAATTTTCACCCCTACCCAGATCGTTCTATGCGATCGCGACAGTACAACCGCGAACGCATAGAGGGAAACCAGATATAGAAAATCTGGTGTTTTGCATTTAGCTTAGAGGGGTCTGAAACTCACCCAAGCCCCTCGGGACCCCATCCAAAGGAACTGGCAAGTCTTTATTCATGATACAGACTCGCTCGAATTTTCGGAACATGAAAAACAACAACGAAACTAAGAATCCGACCCCAAAACCAAATTGAATCAAACGTTCAACTTCAAGTTCTAGAATTCGCTTTCAATGCACCGAACCTACCTATAGTACTCGGAATGCCACCAAATTTTGCAAGCAAGTCATAAATGACATAACGGAACTATTTTCGGTCTCGGAATTCCGTTCGGACCTCGATAACACAAAAACACGTTCCAAACCTCAAATTTTGAACTTAAGGAATCATATTTCACTATTTGGCGCCGAAACGCTCCCGGGTCATCCAAAACCCGTTCCGGACATATGCCTAAGTTCTAAATCATCATACGAAGCTACCAGAACCGTCAAAACTCGATTCCGAGGTTGTTTACTCAAAATGTTGACCGAAGTCAAACTTAGCCTTAAAAGCCAACCTTGAGGAACCAAGTGTTCCCATACCATTCCAAACTCTTCCAAATCCCGAACCACCCATCCCCACAAGTCATAAATCATTAAAAGCAACTACGTGAAGTATTATTTAGGGGAACGGGTTCCTAGAATGCAAAATGACCGATCGGGTCGTTACAGAACCAGCTGATTCATACAATAAATTTACCAGGATACTTGTATACAATGGATATGACATATCCTGGTTCGCACATTAGAATGGTAAAATCCCCACAAAACGTGTTCAAGTATGTGTATATATCCTTGTATGACTTTATAAAGGGGTTCGATCAATGTATACCCATTGTGGTTGTGGATGGAAGTCACTTAAAATCATATTACATTGGGACTTTCGTCTCGGCGAGCACGTTGCATGGTGCAGGTGAGTATGCTGATTTGTCACGACCCCAAATCTGAACATGTCGTGATGGCGCCTATCGTGGAACTAGGCTAGCCAACCATCACATAACATATTTGTTTTAATATAATTCCTAAAAAATCATTAATAATAATTATAAAATCTTCTAAATCTTTAAACAACATAAATAATCTGATAGTCTAAACTATTCCACAAGACTGGAGTCAACCGATCACGAGCATCTAAGAATAAAAACTAACTCTGCTAATGTCATAAACAATGTCTTAGAACAAATACTAAATACTAATGAAGGAAGGGAAATGGAGAAGATGTGGACGCTGGAAAGCTACCTCGAAACCCCGAAAGCTGACGATAACGAACTCGGATGGCTACTGCTCCGAACCAGTACCTGGATCTGCAAACAGAGGTGCAGGGAGTAATGATGAGTACGCCAACTGAGTAATGAAAATAAATCACAGTCTGAAGAATAAGAAACACACAACAACAAATACACCAATCCACAAAATAGTAAAATTCCAAGTCTCAATAAAGTGTACATAAGTTCAGAAACCGGTTTCCGTAAAAATCCTTGAAACAAGTATATTTTCCAATATTTCTCAGTAAAACTCCAAAAAATATTAGTATGAAAAATGACATAATCAAAACTCAATAAAATATCATCATAAAACTGCCCCTCGGTCCATAATCATCATTCATAATATTCCCTTAGCACCTCACCATCACTCAGTAACAGTCACTCAGCATCAACCCCTCGGGCAACCTTACCGTCACTCATGCTTCCCAATCACTCATCACTCGGCACTCGCAACTCGCACTCAGTAGGTACCTGCACTCACTGGGGGTGTGTACAATCTTCGGAGGGGCTCCTACAACGCAAGCGCTATAAATAGCCAAATCATGGCATCAATCACTCTCAGACACTCAGCTTCTCTCATATCATAACATCCTCACAATATTGGCCCTCGGCCTCACTCAGTCAGACACTCTCAACATGCCACTCGGACCATAAATAGACAGGGTTCTCGACCCAAAACAGTATTTCATTTCAAGAAATAATATCAATAAACTCTAAGTGTCAAAACAAATTTAGCAAGAAAGACTGAGTGCAAAAATCATAATTTATAAGTGAGGAATATCAGTAAAGTAGCCCCCAAGGGGTTAGAACAGATCGGCACTAGGCCCCAAACATGGCTTACAGCCCAAATATATCAAAACATAGTAATACTATAAAACATATGCTTTAAAAGCAGTTTCGCAACTCAATAGTTGCCTAAAAAGGAACATCTTTCCAAATTTCTAATTCGTTCACGCCCCACACTCGTCATCCAGTGTGTGCGTTACTCCAAAACTATGAAAGGGTAAAAGGTCCGGGGTTTCATACCCTCAGGACATGATTTAAAGACATTACTTACCTTAAACTAGCCCGAAAAGCTACTCTGCAACACGCTTACCCCTCGAATCAACTTCCAATTGCTCCAAATCTATAAAGATCATATTTTCACATCAAATTATGCTAAGGGGATGATACTCAATCGAAAGATATTAATTTTAAGCACAAAACCCGAAATTAGCCACAACCCGACCCCCGGGCCAGCGTCTTGGAACTCGACAAACTTTATACCAAAACGATCCTCATCATCTCACAAGTCTGTACATATAAAGAACTCTGTAACCAGAGTCCAAATGACCCCTCAAATCACCCCTAAAAGGTCTCATAGTCTCAAGCCCTAGTTTCCCCCCTTTCCACTGAATTTCCCCAATTAAACACTATTAATTTGGTCCTTAATCACATATAATCGAGTTAATAAGTCCAAAAAGCTTACCTCAATGATGCACAAACGTTTTCCCCTTAAAATAACCCTCAAAAAGCTCGGAACCCGCACAACAAAGGTGAAAAGAAGACTAAAAATCGTTAAGTCCCCTTTTTTTATACTTTTCTGCCCAGGCTTTTCACACCTGCGGCCTTATTCACGCACCTGCGGTCCGCACCTGTGCTTAGGTGGACCGCACCTGCGGTTTTTCATTAACCGGACAATTCTCGCACATGCGGCTCCACTTCCGCACCTGCGACCTCGCAGGTGCGGTCAAGTGTCCGCATCGCGACTTCCTCCTGGGCTGGCAAACTTCCATATCTGCGGAGCCTCATCCCGCTCCTGCGGCTCACACTTGCGGTCAAACATCCGCAGGTGCGGAAACAACAGTGAATTCACACCAGCAGCTGTTTGCTGCACTTTTCAACTCCGAAACTTCCCGTTAACCATCCGAAATCAATCCCGAGCCCCTCGGGACCCCAATCAAACATACCAACACATAATATATGATCATTCAAACTTAGTTGCACTCTCGAAACACCCAAAATAATATCAAAACACAAAAATCACATCAAATTCAAACTTATGAACTTTGAAGTTTCTAAAATTCACCAAAGATGCCGAAACTAACCAAAGCACATCCGATTGACCTGAAATTTTGCAGACATATCCAAAATGACATTACGAACCTGTTCCAACTTCCGAAATTCCATTCCGACCCCGATAGCCTACTTTTCACTGCCGACCGGAAATCACCAAAAACTAACTTTCGCCAATTCAAGCCTAATTCTACACCGGACATCACAAAAATATTCCGAACACACTCCTAAGTCCCAAATCACCTAACGAAGCTATCCGAACCATAAAATTAGGATTCCGAGGTTGTTTACCAATAAGTCACCTCTCAGTTGACTTTTCCAACTATAAAGCTATTTTTGGAGACTAAATGACTCAATTCTCACTATAACCATTCTGAACCCAAGCCAACCAACTCTAAGACATAATAAAAAGTATAACCACCCTATGACAAGGCAGTAACAGTAAATATAATGTAGATTCTACGTAACGACCGACCGAGTCGTTACATTCTTCCCCTCTTAAACAAATGTTCGTCCTTGAACGGGTCTAGAAACATACCTGGAGTCTCAAACAAGTGAGGATATCTGCTCTGCATCTCCTGCTCGGTCTCCCAAGTAGCCTTCTCCACTGGCTGACCTCTTCGTTGTACCTTCACTGAAGCTATATCCTTGGACCTCAACTTTCTGACCTGACGATCCAAAATTGCTACTGGCTCTACCTCATATGACATATCACCCTCAAGCTGAACTGTGCTGAAGTCTAAAACATGAGACGGGTCAGCAACATATTTTCGGAGCATCGACACATGAAATACCGGATGAACACTCGATAAGCTGGGTGGCAAGGCAAGTCTATAAGCCACCTCACCAATCTTCTGAAGTACCTCAAAAGGACCAATAAACCGAGGACTCAACTTTCCCCTCTTTCCGAACCTCACAACACCCTTCATGGGTGATACTTTCAGTAGTACCTTATCACCTTCCATAAAAGACACATCCCGGACCTTCCGGTCCGCATAACTCTTCTTCCTAAACTACGCCGTGCAAAGTCGCTCCTGAATCGACTTCACCTTCTCCAACGCATCCTGAATCAAATATGTGCCTAATAGCCTAGCCTCACCGGGCTCGAACCAACCAACCATATATCTACACCTGCTTCCATATAAAGCTTCATACGGGACATCTGAATACTGGACTAGTAGCTATTATTATATGCAAACTCCGCAAGTGAAATAAACTGATCCCACGAACCACCAAAATCAATCACACAGGCACGCAACATGTCCTCCAAAATCTGAATAGTCCGTTCCGACTGTCCGTCAGTCTGAGGATGAAATTCTGTGCTCAACTCAACCTGAGTACCCATACCTCTCTGTAAGGCCCTCCAAAACTGAGATGTGAACTGAGCACCTCTGTCAGAAATGATAGAAACTGGAGCCCCATGCAATCAGACAATCTCCCTGATGTAGATACTAGCTAACCGCTCTGAAGTATAAGTAGTACTGACAGGAATGAAGTGCGCGGACTTGGTCAGCCGATCCACAATGACCCAAATAGCATCAAAACCATTCGAAGTACGTGGAAGCCCAACTACAAAATCCATGGCGATCCGCTCCCACTTCCACTCCGGAATATCTAACCTCTGAAGTAATCCACCTGGTCTCTGGTGCTCGTACTTGACATGCTGGCAGTTGAGACACCATGCTACATACTCAACAATATCTCTCTTCATCCGCCTACACCAATACTGTTGTCTCAGATCCTGATACATCTTCGCGGCACCCAGATGGATGGAATACTGCGAGCTATAGGCCTCTACTAATATCAACTCTCGAAGTCCCTCCATATTGGGTACGAAAATACGGCCCTGCATCCTCATAACTCCGTCATCACCAATAGTCACATCCCTGGCATCACATCGACGGTCCCTATCTTAAAGAACTAACAAGTTCCGGTCATCATACTGGCGTGCTCTAATATGATCATAAAGAGAAGACCGGGAAGCCATGCTAGCTAATACCCGCAGAGGCTTTGACAAATCCAATCTCACCATCTGACCCGCTAAATCCTGAACATCAAGTGCTAAAGGTCGCTCTGTTGCTGAATGGTAAGCTATAATCCACAAACTCTCGGCTCTGCGACTCAAAGCATCGACCACTACATTGGCCTTCCCCGGATGATACAAAATAGTGAGTTCATAATCCTTGAGAAACTCTAACCATCTCCTCTGACACAAATTCAAGTCCTTTTGCTTCAGCAGATACTGCAGACTACTATGATCGGTGAAAATCTCAATCTGTACTCCATACAAATAATGGCGCCAAATCTTCAAAGAATGAAAAAGGGCAGCTAACTCAAGGTCGTGCACTGGATAATTCTTCTTGTGCACCTTCAACTGTCTAGACGCGTAGGCAATCACCCTACTGTCCTGCATCAGTACCGCTCCCAAGCCAACTCTAGAAGCATCACAGTAGATTGTATAAGAACCCGAACCAGTAGGCAATACTAATACCGGAGTTGTGGTCAATGCTGACTTGAGCTTCTGAAATCTCCCCTCACACTAATCAGACCATCTGAATGGATCACCCTTCTGGGTCAATCTGGTCAAAGGTGAAGTAATAGAAGAGAATCCTTCCACAAAACGACGGTAATATCCCGCCAAACCAAGGAAACTCCTAATCTTTGTAGCTGAGGACGGTCTGAGCCAACTCTGCACCGCCTCAATCTTCTTTGGATCAACCTGAATACCCTCACTAGACACCACGTACCCCAAGAAAGCTACTGAACCACGCCAAAACTCACACTTAGAGAATTTTGCATAAAGCTTCTCCTCCCTCAACCTCTGTAACACAACCCTTAAATGCTGAGCATGATCCTCCTGGCTATGAGAATACACCAGGATGTCATCAATGAACACAATGACGAAAGAATCAAGGTAAGGTTGAAACACGCTGTTCATCAATTGCATGAACGCATATGGGGCATTGGTCAGCCCAAATGGCATAACTAGAAACTCATAATGACCATATCTGGTCCTGAAAGTAGTCTTCGGGATGTCAGAATCCCAAATCTTTAGCTGATGATACCCGAATCTCAAATCAATATTAGAGAACACTCTAGCTCCCTGAAGCTGGTCAAACAAGTCATCAATACGGGGCAAAGGATACCAGTTCTTCACCATAACCTTATTCAGCTGCCTATAATCAATACACATGCGCATTGAGCCATCTTTCTTCTTTACAAACAACACCGGTGCACCCCAAGGTGACACACTAGGCCGAATGAACCCCTTATCTAAGAGTTCATGAAGCTGCTATTTGAATTCCTTTAACTCCACTGGTGCCATACGATAGGGTGGAGTAGAGATAGGCTGGGTGCCTGGCACCAAATCAGTACCAAACTCAACATCCCTATCAGGTGGCATGCCTAGCAGGTTTGCAGAAAATACGTCCATAAAATCACGGACCACATGAATAGAATCAACATAAGGAGTCTTACTACTAACATCTTTCACAAAAGCAAGATAAGATTCACATCCTTTCTTAACCATACGCTGAGCCTTCAAATAAGAAATCACTCTGCTAGGCACATTGTAACGACCAGATCCGTTGTTACGTAAGACCTGCATTATAATTGTTGTTATTGGCCTGTTATAGATTGGTTATACTGTATTTGATGTATTAGAGTTGATAGGCTTGAAATCAAATGGTTGTAGTGAGAGTTCAGTCAATTAGCCTTTAAGAATAACCTTAAAATGGGAAAAGTCAACTAAGAGTTGACTTATTGGTAAATGACCTCGGAATGAAGATTTTATGGTTCGAACAACTTCGTTAGGTGATTTTGGACTTAGGAGTGTGTCTGGAATATTTTTGTGATGCCCGCTGTAGAATTAGGCTTGAATTGGCGAAGTTAGTTTTTGGGTGATTTGCGGCCGACAGTGGAAAACAGGCTATCGGGGTCGGAATGGAATTTTGAAAGTTGGAACAGGTTCATAGTGTCATTTTGGACTTGTCTGCAAAATTTCAGGTCAATCGGAGTTGATTTGGATAGTTTCGGCATCCTTGGTGGATTTTAGAAATATCAAAGTTCTTAGGCTTGAATCCGATAAAAAATTGGTGTTTTGATGTTAAATTTGGTGTTTTGATAGTGCAACTATGTTTGAATGATGTTATGGGTTATGTTGGTAAGTTTTGTTGGGGTCCCGAGTGGCTCGGGATCGATTTCGGATGGTTAACGAGAAGTTTGGAACTTGAAAAATGTAGCTTCAGCTGCTGGTGCTGGTGTAACCGTACCTGTGGAAGTTTGACCGCAGTTGTGGGCTCGCAGGTGTTGAAAGGGTCACAGGTGCGGAAGGAGGATCGCACCTGCGAAGTCGTAGGTGCGGAGGAAAAGCGCGCAGGTGCGGAGGCCAAGTTTTTGGGGATTCTCCGCAGGTGCGGACCTGGGACCGCAGGTGCGCTTAAGTGGCCGCAGGTGCGGAACCACTGTTCAAAAAATATAAAATAAACCCTCCGCGACTTAAACCCTTTTTACACCATTTTTGGTACGGACAAAGAGCTTTTTGGGCGAGTTTTGAAGGGGAAAATCAGTGTTCTTCATAGAGGTAAGTATTTTGATCATTAAAACTCGATTATGGATGATTATAGAACATAAAACCAATGTAAATTCATGGAAAATCAGTAGAAAAATTGGGTTTTAGGGCTTGAGATTATGAGACCTTTAGGGGTCGATTTGAGGGGTCAAACAAACTCCGATTTTGGTGTTCTTTATATGTACGGATGCGTGAGAGGACGAAGAACACTTTTGTATAAAAATTTATGAGTTTTGGGACGCGGGCCCGGGGGTCGGGTTTTGACCGGTTTCGGATTTTTGAGCTAAATTTGATATCTTTCGATTGGAATTCGTTCCTTAAGCATATATTGATGATAAAAATCTGAACTTGGTAGATTTGGAGCCTTCGGAAGTTGATTCGAGAGGCAAGCGTATTGTGGAATAATTTCGGGCTAGTTTTGAGGTAAGTAATGTCTTTAAATCCTGTCCTGAGGGTATGAAACACCAGACTATGCACCCTTTCACGTGTTTTGAAATGAAAAGGTGGAAACTTTGGAAACATCTTTCCTAATTAGGCGACTATTGAGTTGCGAAACCGATTTCTAAGCCTATGCTTAAATTAGTATTATTTTATTATGATATGAATTGGGTTGTAAGCCGTGTTTTGGGGCCTAATGCCGACTTGTTTACCCTTTAAGGGTTGTGTTTACTATATTTTCCTCACTGATATGCTATGATTTTACACTCAGTCTTTTCTTGATAAATTGTTTTGACACTCAGAGTATTTTGATACTGCTTATTGAAAAATGAAACACTGTTTTGGGTCGAGAACCTGGTAGTTTATGACATAAGGGCAAATTGAGAGTGTCTGATTGAGTGGTGAGGAGGCTTTCAGGCCTCAGGAGTGTGGTGAGGAGGCTTTCAGGACTCAGGAGTGTGGTGAGGAGGCTTTCAGGCCTCATGAGAGTGGTGAGGAGGCTTTTAGGCATTATGTTATTATTGCGCTTGGGCTGTAGGAGCCCCTCCGGAGTCTGTAACACACCCCCAGTGAGCGCCGGTACCGATTGAGTGATGATGATTGCCCGCAAGGCTGATACTGAGTGATAATTGATACTGAGTGATGAATGATACTGAGCGATGATTGATACTGAGTGATTGAGAGAATGCCTGAGGGGCAACTGTTACAAGAAATGATTTTGGCCCGAGGGGCAGATTTATGATGATTTTACTAAGTTTTCGAACTATGATTTACTTTGTTTTCAACTGGTTTTACTGAGATATACTGATGTTGCAGTTGTTTTCAAGGGATTTTCTGGAAACTGATTTCGAACTTATTATTTGATGAATACTACATGGTGACTTGGTGTTTTACTGGTTTTGTGGAATTGTGTATATGTACTGTGTGTTTTATAATTTTCATATTGTGATTTATTTTCATTACTATTGAGTTGGCATACTCATAAAGACTCCCTGTGCCTCTGTGCACAGATTCAGGTACCGGTTTGGAGCAGTAGCTGCCTTGTTCGTTAGCAGCAATTCATGGGACTTCGAGGTAGCTGTCCAACGTCCACAGCTTCTCCATTTCCCTTCCTCATTTAGTTTTAGTATTTGATTCAGAGACATATATTATAGTTTTAGCAGAGTTAGATTTATTTATTCTTAGATGCTCATGACTATTGACTCCAGTCTTGGGGAGGTTTTGCGTAGAGTTGTTAGACTATTATTGGGGCGCTAGACTTATATAAATTATTTCTTTATTTGAATTGTTGTTTATTATTGCATTATGAACTGTTAAAATAAGAGCAATTTCGTAGTAAGGTGATGGTTGGCTAGCCTAATTTCATGATAGGCGCTATCACGGCCTGTTAGGATTTGGGGTCGTGACACACATGCTCTATAAACCCTCTCCACTCAACTCTCGGAACTCGGGGCATAGCAAGGGTCACGGTCTTAGCGTGACGATCAAGAATAGCATGCTATGGGGATAACCAATCCGTGCCCAGTATCACATAAAAATCAACCATACTGAGTAACATCAAGTCCACTCGGGTCTCCAGACCCCCAATAGATATAACACACGACCGGTACACACGGTCCACAATAATAGTATTGCCCACTGGAGTCGAAACATAAACAGACGTAACTAAGGACTCACGGGGCATATTCATCAAGTGAGCAAAATGCGACGAAACATAAGAGTATGTGGAACCAGGGTCAAACAAAGCCAAAGCATCACTGTGACAATCTAAGATAGTACCTGTAATCACCGCATCGGACGCCATAGCATCAGGCCTAGCCGGAAGTGCATAGATACGTGGCTGGCCTCCACCTGCTCGACCTCCCCCTCTTGGGCAGCCTCTAGCTGCCTGACCACCACCCCTAGCTGCCTGGGTCGGTGGTGAAGTGACTGGGGCTGAAATCAAGGGTTGAACCCTCTGCTGAGATGAACTACTAGCACGACGAGGACATTGTCTCCACCCATGTCCAAACTCTCCACAATCAAAACAACTATTGGAGCTGGAGATAGGGACTAAAGAGAACCCCTGCCACTATGATAACCACCGGATGAACCATGCATATAAGAACCCTGATATGATGATGCTCTGGAGAAACTCTGAGCTGGAAGGGCACTAAAAGATGAACGTCCCTGATGAGAGTTGCGAGGACCCTACCTCGAAGATGCGCCACTATAAGCTGGGCGAGCTCGCTGAGGAGGTCTAAATGGATGACCTCTACTGTGCTGAAACTGCCCTCTGGAAGGGCCACCGCTGAAACTACCTGATCCCCAAGGCCTCTTGGCCTCCCTCTCATCACATTCCTTCCTGCTAACCGATTCAGTATCCCGAGCAATGTCAACAACCTGCTAGAATGTAGCTCCAGACACTCTCTCTCTGGTCATCCAAATGCGAAGCTGATACGTGAGACCATCTACAAACCTCCTGATCCTCTCCCTATCAATAGGGACTAACTTAGAAGAATTTCTAGCCAACTCAGAAAACTGTATCTCATACTGTGTAACTGACAGCTCTCCCTAGCATAGCTGCTCAAACTGCCTGCGCTGCTCCTATCTGTGGGACTGAGGAACATACTTCTCCAAAAAGATCGTGGAGAACTGCTGCCAGGTGAAGGGTGCTGAACTAACCGGCCTACGCCTCTCAAATGCCTCCCACTAAGTGAAAGCAGCACCAGCAAACTGAAATGTAGCAAACGAGACCCCACTGGTCTCTAGAATACCAGCAGTCTGGAGTATCCTTTGGCACTTATTTAGAAAACCTTGGGCATCCTCACCTTCTGTGCTGCTGAAAGTCGGAAGCTGAAGTCTACTGAACCTCTCCAGCCTATGTTGCTCATCCTCGGGCATAACTGGGACCACATAATCCTGAACTGGGGAAACCGGCTGCGCTGGGACTGTCCCCGATGCCTGAATACCTTATACGGCCTGCTCAGGTGTATGGGAAGCTGGAGTCTGAGTGCCTCCCCCGGCCTGAGATGTGGCAGTAGTAGACATAGCAACTTCCTGGGCCAAAGTGGTGCATACTGTCAAGATCTGATCCAGGGTCTCCTGAAGACCCGGAATGACAATAAGCACTGCCGGTGACTGAGCCTGTCCCGCTGGAGCACCCTCGGTGGGAACCTGTTCCTGAATAGTAGGGGGATCCACTAGTACTGTCCCGACTGCTGCACGAGCTGGTCCCCTAACTCCACCACGGCCTTGACCCCTTGTGAGTCTGGCTGGTGTCTGGTCACCCTGATCAGTAGCGCGTGTCCTCACTATCTGTGAGAGAATGAAACAACAATAGTTTAGATTTCAAGAACCAATAGAATGGCACGAAAGAGTTCAAGAAAATGAGAATTTTTTCCTAAGAGTTCTGTAGCCTCTCAAAGATAAGTACAGACGTCTCCGTACCGATCTGCAAGACTCTACTAAACCTGCTCATGACCGTTGAGTCCTATGTAACCTAGAGCTCTGATACCAACTTGTCACGACCCCAAATCCGAACAGGTCGTGATTGTTTAACCAAAGAATTAGATCCTTTGACCAAAGCTATTTTTAGGATGAACACGGGTTACCAATAATCAAGGAAATAATATTAAGTAAAGAAGAATAAGTAAGTTATGATAATAAGATGCTTCAGAAAAGTAAAGTGTATTGTATTCGTAGTTCAGATGTCCTTACAAGCCATTTTCGCTTCCCTTATATAGGGAGTTTCTCAATATAACGTCCACCTTTTACAATGATCACTCATTAATGACTAATTATTACATTAATTGGGCGTTTCAAAGGATAACCGTAACTGTTGCGTGAAGGTTGTGTAACGTGTGAGTCATTAATTGAGGATCTCTGGATCTGCCCGTAGCTTTGTCCGGATTCATTTTGACCGTATCTCTTCCCTGTCCCAATCAGGTTGGGTTTCCCGTAGCTGATTACCCCGTAAGTTTATTGATCCATACCTCTCTGTTCCGTACCTCTTTATCGAATCATATCCAGTTGTCATATTTTCCTTGGTCCACGTAGCTGGCTGAGTTGTCAAGAATTATCTTACATGTGAAACTCTTTTTTACCAATACAGATAGTCCCCCACTTACCATTTATTTATCGATTAATATTTGGTAAGTGGATATGCATTTATGGCGGGAATATTTTGCCGCCGCTTTACCTTGAAACATTGTATCCTTCTCTAAACATAGGCGTCGCTTGTCGCTTCCATTTAATGCTCAATCGACGTGTTCCCTTCGGATTGGTTCTGTAGTTACTCAGCGTCTTTTAGGGATTTTTGCGGCTGCATCAGTCACGAAGTGACACCTTCAATTATGACTTTTCTCATTATTGTTTTTTCCCATGTTTGACGGTTGTCTTCAAGTATAACTACCTCTTTTCTTTTCTTTACTTCCACAAAACACTTTCTAGCTTGTCTCTTTTATTTGTAAAAAATTTCTTCTTGTCTTCGTAAACATGTCTTCTTCGAACCAATCTAAAAGAGTAATAGACGTCGAGAATTTGACACCCTCTTCTGTTCCAACTCGGAGTCGGAGGGGTGGTAGACTGAGGAGTTTAAGTTCTACTCCTTCGAGGGGCTTTTCTTCTTCCCAGATTGTTCCCCTTCCTTCTGCTAGGTCTTTAGTCTCTCCAAGAGCTAGGGCTTCCAGGTCTTTGTCTAGGGGTAGAGATCATCATGAACCCCTTCGCGAACCACGAGTGGATGGAATCATTCCTGCCGAGTTTACCTTCACTAGGGATAGCCAAGTCCTTGTAGACCAGTCGTTATCCCTTGATAGTGTTGATAGGTATCCCAGTCTTATTACTGAAGGTTTGATTCCCCTTGTTCGCATGGAATGTTCTTGGGCGTCTGATTTTCCCATTGTTATTCCAAATAGCAATCAAAGAATAACGTCTTAAAAGACGGGGCATTATTTTGTTTACACCTACCCTTTCACTCTAGGGTTTAGACCTCCTATTGATCCAGTCATCATCGAATTTTGTCGTTTCTTCAACATTTTCTTAGGACAAGTTGGTCCTCTTGTGTGGCGAGTTGTCGCGTGTCTTAGATGTTTAGCTTCTTTAGCCTCGGTTCCTTTTACCTTGAATCACCTCATTCATCTTTATTATCCTACCTTGTTTCGTCAAGGGGTTTTCACTCTGGATGCTAGGAGCAAAATAATGTTGGTAACCCCTGAGGACGACAAGGATAGAGGCTGGTACCTTCGGTACGTTGCTGTGCCCACTGCTGGTTTAGTGGGTGAAGAAAATCTTCCCTTCCCTGAGAAGTGGATCGTGCACGTGAGTACATTTTAGCTCACACTTGTTATTTTCTTCTCTTTGCTTTAAGCGTTTTATTAACACCGTAGCTATTTTCTTCTTCTTTCAGCAATCATGGGTACTGTTGAGAATGTCTCCGGTATCCATGACTGGGTAGAAAAGCTGTTATCGGTTGCTCCATTGAAGGAAAGATCTTGGAAGTACTTATCTAGGAAGTACGGTTGGAAAGTGAAGATTCACGGTAAGTGAAACTTTTATTTTTTGCTTATTTTCCTTACTCGAGCCTCTTTTTCTTCGTTTGTTTAACCTTCTTCTTTCGACAGGGTTTTCTGCTCGGGGGGTGTCTGCTGCATCCATTCCGAAGATGTCCTTGGCTCAGGCCCATGAAATTATTACCGTCTCCTCTTCTTCAAAGAGGAAATTTAGTGGGTCTAGGACCTTAGAAGAAGAAGAAGAAGAGGGCACTTTGGTGCACAGGTCACGTAGAAGAAGGGTGGTCTCAGACGATGAGTCTACACCCGTGGCAGTGTCTTCTGTGCCTGATGTTAGACCTTCTACATCCGGGGATGCTTCTTCTTCTCTAGCACAGTATTCCGTGGATCATCTATTTCGCGAAGGCTTTGGCCCTGATGCTAATGAGACGTCTCTAGCTATTTTTGCCCCCTCCTTTAGAGAAATCCTTTTGTCCGTTCTGGCTATTTCCTCTTCTCCTTTGGCCATTACTACTTCTGCTGCTGCCTTGCCTGTGGCTTTCTCATCTTCTCTTGTTTCCGCGCCTGATGCTTCTTTTGCTCCCCAAATTTCATTACCCGTGGCTCCTTTGTCTCAGCTTGCTTCCATGCCTCCTGTTAGAGAAGTAGGGTCTTCCAGCAGGGAGATGAGGCAAATGATAATTGAGATTCCGGCTGACGGGAGCCATTTTAAGATATTTGGCCAACCTGAAGTGTGGCTGAAGCCTTTGACTGGCCCAGCAGAGAGGACCAAGCTTGATAGCCATAGCGCCCTTTCATGGGCTAATGAAGTTGTACATTCCTATTTGAAGGTAAAATGCGTTTTTCTTTTATTTCATTTTTGTACATGAAATCTATCGTATCTAATTGATTTCTTTTTGTAGACCAATCTTATAGGCATGGAGCTCATGAAGAGAATTTCTAACACGGAACAAGAGCTAAAGTAGTGGCATGCTGAAACAGGGAATTGGAAGGGGCAATATGAAAGCCTGAGGCTCGACATGGAAGTCTTAGAAGAAGAAACGTGTACCTTGGAGCGGCAGATGAGAGTCGTGGCTGCGGAGTTGGCAGTGGAGAAGGCTTCTTCTATCCAAGCGGACAAAGACAAGAGAATTCTTGAGTCTTTGTTTGCTGAGCAATTATCCCGTGCCTCTGAAGAAGTTAGAGGCTTGAAAGACTTGTTGGGGGAGAAGGAGGAATACTCAGGTGAGCTTGTGCAGTCACTCACCTGGACTCAAGAGGATCTTCGCAATGCTTTGGAAAAATCCACACTTTGGATGAGTCAATTATACCTTTGAGGGCTTCCCATGAAGCTGCTGAAGTTGAGAAGAACGGGCTAAGAGCTGAACTTCAGATATGGGAGAAAGATTATGAAACTCTCGAAGAGGCGGCTGCTGTCGATGTTAGTTGAGCGTACATGAATTCTCGCCTTGACACATTGACGGAAATGAGTCAAGAAGGTTTCGACCTTAGTGCTAAAATAGCTAGAATCAAGGAAGCCATGGAGAAGGCTCAACAAGATCAGACTCTCTCTTCACCTGAAGGTGAGACTCCCGCTGCTCACGCCTCTTCGTCCCAAGTTGCTCCTGTTCCTACCGCCAGTGAAGAAGTCACTCCTCCTCCTCAAGAAGATTAAGATGTTGATTCACCTTGTTTTGTATATTTGATCGGTGGTTACCCCCATCTCCATCGGGGGTAGATTTGAATCTTTTAAAGTCCCCAACTGACAACTTAGGGGCACCTTAATGTAAAAAAATTATATGCGGCTAAGTATCTAGTCAATACTTAGTTCCTACCTACCCGCTTTTTAATATATGCAAGTATGACTTTTCTTTTGCTTCGAGTTTTCACTCTTAGGTCTTTTGCATGTTTAATTTGCGAGGTTTTTATTTTACCCCTGAGTGTTTGCATGAAGATGCTTAAATTATTCGTACCTTTTCATAGTAGGCACGTTGTTGCATATGAAATGCCAACCTTTTTGTAATAGGCATTGTTTATGAAAGAGGGACCTTTATGATCGACACTTAATGAAGAAGACGTCTCAACTTCATGATAGTGTAATAATGCAATAGAGTGATAAGAATTTTTCACATGTTTAAGAATGTTTCTGAGGAGAGTTTTTTGTTTGAACTTCCACAACATTTTACATGTGTTTGATTATCGTCTAAAACTCATGTTGCAACTGTTTTCTTTTAACAGATTTTGATATACACTTGTATTTCGTAACTGTTTTTCGTAAGTAACAGTTTTTTCGAGTTAATACAAGAGAACAACTGTTTTTCTTTTGTAACAGTTTTTATAAAGATTGGGATTCTCATCCGTAACTGTTTTTATTGATAACAGTTTTTAATAAGTACGAGGGTAATGCTCTTACATCCGTAACTATTTTATTTGATAACAGTTTTTGAACAAATACAAGGATTTTGATCTTTCATCCGTAACTGTTTTACTTGATAACTGTTTTTTATACGAGTACAAAGATTTCGTAATTGTTTTATTTGATACAACAATTTTTGAATGAGTACAATGATGATGATCTTTTACCCCTAACTGGTTTTGGTTACAACAATTTTCTTTTGAATAAGTACAAAGATGTGCATTTCTTCCTCGTGGTTAATATTTTGCCTTTCAACCTGAACATGTTCGAAAGTTTTTGGATTAGGCTTTGTATTTGAGTCTTCAGCTCTTTCGATTCTGCTCGTATCACTTGTCTTATTGGGTAGATGGATCTTCAGGTTCGAGCTTTGACTTTCAGATAGTCTTCTTTGCTTCGTCTCAGCCTTCCATACTGTATAGTCCCCCAAGTGTTTGAGCTTTGAAGAATGAAATCTCGAGAATTTGACTATTCCTTCCTTGTGGTCCTTTTCCTGAAAAGGAAAAACATGGGGGACTCGAAGGTATATAGTTTTTAGATGATGACTGCTTAACCCTTTAAAACGTCCATCAGAAAGTGTAACCCTAGACCAGGAATTGTGTTACTTCCTCACATCTTTGCAGGTCTAATATCATCATCTGGTGATGGGTTAGCTTTATGCCTATCATCTAAAAAAGTTAGTAAAATTATGTTCAAAATAAAATCGAACGTGTGATACCTGACCGGGGGTACTTCTTTTCCTTAGAAGTAGTACTTCTTCAAGTGGATGGCATTCAAACTTGTCGGAAGGATTAAGCCGTCCATAGCTTCTAGCTCGTAGGCGCCCTTTCCAGCTATGCCTCAGACTTTGTAGGGTCCTTCCCAATTTGGATTTAGCTTTCCTGCGCCTACTTCTTTCATTGATTGAAAGACTTTTTTGAGGACGAAGTCCCCAATCTTGAAGTATCTAAGATGACCTTTACGGTTGTAATAACGCTCTATGATTTGTTTTTGAGATGCCATCCATATTACCGCTGCTTCCCTTCATGGTTTAATCAGATCTAGATTAGTCCTCAATTCGTCGTCGTTTGCTTCCTCCGTGGCTGTTATAAGGCTTATGCTTGGTTCGCCAATTTCCACAGGTATTAAGGCTTCTGAGCCATAGACAAGTGCGGACGGAGTTTCTCCCGTGGCTATTTTGAAGTTGTTCTGTATGCCCATAGTACCGCTGGTAACTCATCAGGCCAATTTCCTTTGGCTTTATCTAGCCGCTTCTTCAGGTTGTTGATGATGATTTTATTTGTTGATTCTGCTTGACTGTTAGCCACGGGGTGGTATGGCGTTGAAGTGATCAATTTGCTTTGCCAGCTTTCAAAGAATTCTGTGATTTGTGAGCCTATGAACTGTGGGCCATTATCACACACGATCTTCTTTGGTATACCAAAGCGGCATACTATGTTTCTCCATAAGAAGCTTTTAACTTCCTTTTCTCGCACCTGTTTGAATGCTTCTGCCTCTACCCATTTTGTAAAATAGTCGATTAGCACGAGTAAAAACCGTACATGTCCTTTAGCTGGGGGAAGAGGTCTCACTATGTGCATACCCCATTTCATGAAGGGCCATGGGAATATAATTGGATGCAATAATTCCGCTGGTCGATGCATGTTATTGGAGAACCTTTGGCATCTATCGCATTTGGATACGAAGTTCTCGACCTCTTCTTCCATCTTAGGCCAATAATATCCAGCTCTGATTAGGGTTTTTACCAAGGATCTAACCCCTGAGTGATTTCCACAGTGTCCTTCGTGGACTTCTTTCATCACGAACTCCGTTTGATTAGGTCCGAGGCATTTAGCTAGGGGCCCTCCGAACATCTTGCAATATAATGTATTGCGAATGAGGCAGTACCGTGCAGCTTTACGGCGGAGTGCTTGAGCTGTTTTCTTGTCTTCAGGTACGGTACCATTCTGCAAAAAACTTAGAATTTCGTTTCTCCAATCCCAGGTTAAATTGTTGAAAGTTACCTGATTTCTGTCCTGGTCGATCGCTGAATGGAATAGATGAACGACAATTGCAGTGTCTTTGTTTGTTACTTTCGTGACTGATGCGAGGTTAGCTAATGCATCTGCCTCCACATTTTCTTCTCCAGGTATTTGTATTACCTTCCATTTTTTGAATTGTCTCACGAGCTCTCATGCCTTTTCCAGGTACTGTTGCATGTGAGTCTCTCGAGCGATGTAAGTCCCCTGCATCTGATTCACTACCAGTTGGGAGTCGCTGTTGATTACAATTTTCTCGATTGAGAGTTCTCGTGCGAGTTCTATTCCTACAATGACAGCTTCGTACTCTGCTTCGTTGTTAGTTATAGGATAACATTTAATAGCCTGTCGTGTCTTTTCACCCGTGGGTGATATTAAGACTATGCCTAAGCCGGCGCCTTTTATATTGGAAGAGCCATCAATAAATAGGGTCCATAGACCCGGATTAGCACCGTTAAAGAGTTGCAATTCTTTTTCCACTTCAGGGACAATGCTATTACTAAAGTCAGCAACAAAATTAGCTAAGATTTGAGACTTAATTGCAGTCCTAGGCTAATATATTATTTCATGCTCACTTAATTCTATGGCCCACTTGGCTAATCTTTCGCGATAGTTCTTGTTTATGCAAAATATTTCTTAAAGGATATGAAGTCACAACAGTGATTGGATGACATTGAAAATATGGTCCTAATTTTCTAGATGCCATTATTAAAGCTAAGGCTAACTTTTCTAGATGTGGATATCTGGTTTCAGCATCTAGTAAGTTTTACTTACATAATAAATAGGAGATTGTTTACCTTTATCTTCTCTTACCAACACTGCACTTACATCAATTTCTGAGACAACCAAGTAGATGTACAACCTCTCCCCCTTCTTTGGCTTTGATAGCAGCAGGGGTTTTGATAGATAAGATTTCATATTCTTGAGAGCCTATTGACATTCTTCAGTCCATTCGAACTGATTCTGCTTTTTGAGGACTGAAAAGAATTTAAAACTTTTCTCGGAAGACCTGGAAATAAATCTTCCCAAAGCTGCTATTCTTCCCGTTAGTCTTTGAACTTATTTTTTATTTATAAGTACATAAGGTATTTCTTCTATAGATTTAATTTGAGTGAGGTTTACCTCTATTCCCCTGTTTAACACAAGGAAACCCAAGAATTTACCTGATTCTACGCCAAAAGCGTATTTTTCTGGATTCACCTTCATATTATACCTGCGTAAAATGTCAAATGTAATAGAGAGATGCTGGAAATGGTATTCCGCTCGTGTTGATTTTACCAGCATGTCATCGATGTAAACTTCCATCATTTTCCCTAGATGTTCCGGGAACATCTTGGTCACTAGCCTTTGATACGTGGCTCCAGCATTTTTTAAGCCAAAAGGCATGACTTTATAACAATAAGTCCCCCTGTTCGTAATAAAGGAGGTTTTTTCCTCATCTGAGGAATCCATTTTAATCTGATTATAACCAAAATGTGCATCTAGAAAGCTTAGCAATTCATGACCTGCGGTGGCATCAATCATTTGATCTATATGTGGTAATGGGAATGAATCTTTAGGGCATGCTTTATTTAAATTAGTATAATATACGCATACTCTCCATTTGCCATTCTTTTTAGGTACTACCACAGTGTTAGCTAACCAGTTAGGGTACGTTACCTCTCGTATCGAATCAATTTTCAAGAGTTTCTGTACCTCTTCGTCAATCACTTGGTTCTTGAATGATCCTTGCTTTCTTTTCTTCTACTTAACAGGTACGAAGGATGGATCTTCATTTAGTTTATGAGTCATCACTTCTGGTGGGATACATGTCATATCTGAGTGGGACCACGCAAAGCAATTTGTGTTAACCTTTACATAATCAATTAACTTACCTCTTCGACCGGGGCTCAGTCTCGTGCCTATATACACATTCTATTCAGGTTTTTGTTCGAACAATGGAACAACTTCGAGCTCTTCCGTGATTTTTTTGATGTGCTCGTCTTCCTCCGGTTCATGAATGACGTCCGGTCTGTAATCTACATCCGTGTGGTCTAACGCATCTTTCGCGGTGACTTGATTCACCTTCTCATGAGTATCTCCTTCCGTATCTGTTTGAATGTTCATTTATTTCGTACCTGTTTGGTCAGTAACCTTTTTGGTACCTGTTTGGCCGGTGACATCTGTCTGGAAGATTTCTCTATCTTCCGATTCTTCCGTCTCTACTTTTTTGTTATAATGCACCACAAAATTTATATTTCTGGAGGTATGTTGATCACCTCTAATCTGTCTGATTCCCTATTCTGAAAGGAATTTAATTACCTGGTGTAAGGTGGATGGTACCGCTTTCATGTCGTGGATCCAGGGCCTTCCCATAATCACGTTATAAGCCATGTTAGTATCAATGACTTGGAATTTGGTGTTCTTAGTTACTCCCTCGGCGTAAGTGCTAAGTTCAATCTCTTCTTTGGTTATCACTGTAGAGTTATCAAACCCTGATATGGCTCGTGCCTTTGGGATCACCTGATTCCCCATGAGCATTTCTTCCACGACTCTTAGCAGAATGATATTGACTGAACTACCTGGATCAATCAACACTCTTTTAATGTTAGTGTCATGAATGAGTAAGGATATTACCAGAGCATCGTTGTGGGGGAGCATTAGTCTACCAAAATCTGCATCGTCAAAGGTTATATTATCTTTATCTGGATGTTCTTGAACCCATTTTCAGTGAGTAATTGTGACCTTCGAGGCTAATTTGCAAACTATTCTGTTCACTTACTCTCCTCCATGTATCACGTTGACGGTTCTTTTTTGAGATGGAGGCTTCAAGGGCTCTTACCTGTTCTTCATATATGCCTGTTTACCTTTATCACTAAACAATTTTGTTAAATATCCCTGTTTCAATAATTGTTCTATTTCATCTTGTAAAAATCTGCAATCTGCAGTCCTGTGTCCATGATCATTATGGAATTCACACCAGAAATCTGGGTTCCTCTTATTTGGGTTTGACCGCATTTCTTTGGGCCACTTAACCTTATCTCCCATATTTCTTAATAGCGAAAATAGTTCATGAGTACTTACATTAAAGGTATGATACCCAATTCGTGCATTAACTCTAGGTCGTTCATCCCGATCCTTTCTGTATCTAGATGAGGATGAGCCTACATCCCTGATTGGTGGTCTATAATCTGACCTAGTGTTTTCAAACCTGGGACGAGTTTCGCGTCCCGATGGTACTAAGTAAGGACCGTACCTATTTTTACCTGATCTCTTGTCTGATTCGGATCGCCTGGATCTGGAATGATCTTCATCTTTTGAACGAGCAATGATATCTTCTTCTATTCGAAGTTTAGTACTGTACCTGTTATATAAATCATTCCACGTTGTAGATGGGAATTCTCTCAAATTTTCTTTGAGTCTCCTCGTGACTTCTGAGTTTTTGTCATTTAGATTACTTGCGAATGCCATGGCTGCCCAATTATCAGGCACCCTGGGTAATTGCATTATTTCTCGCTGGAATCTGTCTACAAATTCACGAAGTAGTTCCTTGTCTCCTTGCTTTATTTTAAATATGTCCTCCATTCTTTTCTCAACTTTTTGTGCACCAGAGTGTGCTTTTATGAAAGAATTTGCAAGCTCAGCAAAAGAATCAATAGAATTTTCAGGGAGAACAGAATACCAGGTTAGAGCTCATTTGGTAAGTGTTTCTCCGAACTTTTTGACAAGGACTGATTCACTCTCTTGTTTTGTTAAGTCGTTTCCCTTTACTCTGGTAGTAAAAGCAGTCACATGGTCGCGGGGGTCAGTTGTTCTGTCATACTTAGGAACGTCAGGCATTTTAAATTTCTTAGGTCTAGGTAAGGGTGCTGCGCTTGTTTTCCAAGGTTGTTGAGAATATCTATCAACATCAATGCCCTTGATAATAGGTGGTACTCCAGGAATTTTCTCGATTCGATCGTTTTGTTCCTTTACCTGTTTCTGCAAAGTTAGTAGTAAATTTTGTAATTCAGGGTTATTAGTCATACCTAGTCTCGTTTCGAGAGATTGGTTAGGAGTGTCATCCTTTGCTGAGTTTACCAACGCAGACTGAAGGTTTTCCACGGTAATTATGTTATTAGGAGGAGGTGTCAGTGATATGGGTGATGCCGCTGGTAATGCCCTTGCAAATTCTTGCAAAGCTTGACTCACATACTCTGCAATCATTTGCTTTATACGATCTTGTTCTATTGTTTGATCATTGTTGTTGTTATCGTTGTTGTTGTTGGATCTCTCTTGGGATTTTTTCCTTGAACCTCTCGGGGATGGAAGAGGTGATGGAATCCTATCTCTCTGTTGGTTGTTGTCGTTGGAGTTCGACATAGTTTAGAGGATATCGATTGAAAAGCAAACAAAGATTATTAGATTCCCGATAACGGAACCGATTTGTTTAACCAAAGAATTAAATCCTTTGACCAAAGCTATTTTTAGGATGAACACGGGTTACCGATAATCAAGGAAATAATATTAAGTAAAGAAGAATAAGTAAGTGATGATAATAAGATGCTTCAGAAAAGTAAAGTATATGTATTCGTAGTTCAGATGTCTTTACAAGCCATTTTCTCTTCCCTTATATAGGTAGTTTCTCAATATAGCGTCTGCCTTTTACAATGATCACTCATTAATGACTAATTATTACATTAATGGGGCATTTTAAAGGATAACCGTAACTGTTGTGTGAAGGTTGTGTAACGTGTGAGTCATTAATTGAGGATCTCTGGATCTGCCCGTAGCTATGTCCGGATTCATTTTGACCGTATCTCTTCCCTGTCCCAATCAGGTTGGGTTTCCCGTAGCTGATTACCCCGTAAGTTTATTGATCCGTACCTCTCTGTTCCGTACCTCTTTATAGAATCATATCCAACTGTCATATTTTCCTTGGTCCACGTAGCTGGCTGAGTTGTCAGGAATCATCTTACGTGTGAAACTCTTTTTTACCAATACAGTGATGGCGCCTATCGTGGAACTAGGCTACCCAACCATCACATAACTACACATTTTTTTTAAATATAATTCCTCAAAAATCATTAATAATAATTATAAAATCTTTTAAATCTTTAAACAACATAAATAATCTGACAGTCTAAACTAATCCCCCAGGACTGCAGTCAACCGATCACGAGCATCTAAGAATAAAAGCTACCTCTGCTAATGTCATAAACAATGTCTTAGAACAAATACTAAATACTAATGAAGGAAGGGAAATGGAGAAGCTGTGGACGCTGGATAGCTACCTCGAAACCCCAAAAGCTGACGATAACGAACTCGGATGGCTACTGCTCCGAACCAGTACTTGGATCTGCACACGGAGGTGCAGGGAGTAATGATGAGTACGCCAACTTAGTATTAATGAAAATAAATCACAGTATGAAGAATAAGAAACACACAGCAACAAATACACCAATCCACAAAATAGTAAAATGTCAAGTCTCAATAAAGTGTACATAAGTTCAAAAACCAGTTTCCATAAAATTCCTTGAAACAAGTATATTTTCCAATATTTCTCAGTAAAACTCCCAAAAATATCAGTATGAAAAATGAAGTGAATCATAATCAAAACTAAATAAAATATAATCATAAAACTGCCCCTCGGGCCATAATCATCACTCATAATATTCCCTCAGCACCTCACCATCACTCAGTAACAGTCACTCATGCCTCCCAATCACTCATCACTTGGCACACGACACTCGCACTCAGTAGGTACCTGCGCTCACTGGGGTGTGTACAGACTCCGGAGGGGCTCCTACAGCCCAAGCGCTATAAATAGCCAAATCATGGCATCAATCACTCTCAGGCACTCGGCCTCTCTCATATCCTAACATCCTCACAATATTGGCCCTCGACCTCACTCAGTCAGACACTCCTAACATGCCACTCGGGCAATAAATAGACAGGGTTCTCGACAATATTTCATTTCAAGAAATAATATCAATAAACTCTGAGTGTCAAAACAAATTTAGCAAGAAAGGCTGAGTGCAAAAATCATAATTTATAAGTGAGGAATATCAGTAAAGTATCCCCCAAGGGGTTAGAACAGATCGACACTAGGCCCCAAACATGGCTTAAAACCCAAATATATCAAGACATAGTAATACTATAAAACATATGCTTTAAAAGCAGTTTCGCAACTCAATAGTTGCCTAAAAAGGAAAATCTTTCCAAAAAACCAATTCGTGCATGCCCCACACCCGTCATCCAGTGTGTGCGTCACTCCAAAATTGTGAAAGGGTGAAAAGTCCGGGGTTTCATGTTGTCACAACCCAAATCCCTATTTAGGTCGCGATGGCGCCCGACTTCGATGTCAGGCAAGCCAACCTTAATTTACTAGTGATCCCTTTTTAATTTATAGAACAATCCACCATACTTAAGAGGCTTTTCTTTCAAATTAACAAATTCGAAGTAAATTAGTGACTTAGACAACCAAAAGTGAGTAATAAATATAGTAATCACCACCATAATTACAACCCAAAAGAATGGAATATCCATTACGTGGGCATGCCAGGAACTAGCGTCACAGGTCTACGGGCATCTAATAAAAACTAGTATCCAAAAGAAAGTACAAGTCTGCCATACTGTATGAAGAAAATAATACAGATGAAATAAAAGAAAAGAGGAACTCCAAGGTGCTTCCAGAGATAAGCGTCAAGGAAAGTAGCTCATCGAGAAGTCCACGCCCACTATACGTCAGGGATGAGCGCCGGATGAATACCCAAATGCACCTGCCTCAGAGCCTGTACAATTATGTACAGAAGCGTAGCATGAGTACATAAACAAATATGTACCCAATGAGTATCCTGTCTAATCTCGAAGAAGTAGTGACGAGAGGTAGACGTGATACTTACTAGGTCCAAGAATTCAATAACATAATCTAATAAAGAATAGGCAGGTATAACAACCGTAGAAATCACAAGGGTATGAATTATCAAGTATAAATTTACAATTTTACCTTTAAATTTCCCTAGCATGTAATGTACTAAAGTCCCTTTCACATGAAGCAATTTATACAGTTTCAACAAAACGCCCAGTCAACTATATAGCACGTAATATGCCGAAGCGCACGACCAAAGCGTCGCAAAAATAAATGTGCACTGTCGAGGGTCGAACGGCTCGAACCATAGATACATCTATTACCCCGCTCGCAAATCGAACATGCGACACAGTTGACATGATAATAAGGCTACCCCGCTCGCGAATCATACATGCGACGCGGGTTCTCGTATACATACACATAATTATCAGGAAATCCAGGAATTCAATAGAGATTATACTTGTAAACAAGAACTTAAGCATCTAAAATTTTGAATGTATCTTCCTAATATTCTCATGCTAATTCAAGGGTAATAAGCAACTCAAAATACATTTAGGGGTACATGTAAGGCACATAAAAGCATGCTCGTAAGTCCTAAAACTACCCGACATGGCATAATAGTAGCTACGCACGGACTCTCGTCACTTCGTGCGTGCGAAGCCCCCACAAATAAGGACATTTATATCATGTATAATCACCTATGGGGACAATTCCCTCTTACAAGGTTAGAAAGGAGACTCACCTCGTGTCGAATCTACTTCCCGGACCAAGAACGCAGCCGAAACTCCAAACTCGTCACCCAAGGACTCGAAACTAATCAAATGTTATGTAAATATATTAAAATTATACTCAATAGCATGGAATTCTCCTATTTACTTAGTCATTTCATCATTCTTGAAGAAATCCCAAAAGTCACCCCCGGGCCCGCACGCTCGGATTCCGAAAATTTTCAAAGGAATCGATTACCCATAACCTAAGGATCATTAATATATAGTTTTTGTGTGAATTCATGGCAAATTTCTTGGTAATTTTCCCAATTGATATAAAAGCTAGGTTTTTAATCTAACCCATGATTTTCCTCTAATTAGTGTGTTAATCCACCTAAAAGTTCAAGTATTCAACTTAAATTATAGTAGAAACCACTTACCTCTTAGTTGCTAGGTGAAGTCCCCTCTTTGAAAGCTCCAAAACTCGCCCCAAGTGAAGAAAAATGGCAAAAATGGGACTAAGTCCCATTTAAGAACAACATTGCCCAGCTGCCCCTTATGTGCGATCGCAGCTGGGGCAGTGCAATCGCGGAAGTCAACCGGTCAAGGTCCCTGAGAGCCTACTGTGTGACCACAAAGGGGTACGTGCAATCGCGAAAAGCAAACTTGGCCAGACCTGTGCGATTGCGGGGGAGGGGGGTGCGAACGCGGAGAACAAAAAATGGGCCAGGCCATAAATCACCCCTGTGCGAACGCTCACAGGCCCATGCGATCGCATAGGGAATTTCCCCACACCCCTGCCAACTCTTCTGTGCGATCGCATTAATGCACCCGCGATCGCACTGAAGGAAACCACTCAGTGAAAAATCTGGTGTTTTGAATTTAACTTCGAGGGGTACGAAACTCACCCAAGCCCCTCGGAATCCCATCCAAAGGCACTGGCAAGTCTGTATTCATGATACAGACTCGCTCGAATTTTCAGAACGTGAAAAACAACAACAAAATTAAGAATTCGACCCCAAAACCAATATTGAATCAAACTTTGAACTCAAAGTTCTAGAATTCGCTTTCAATGCGCCGAACCGACCTATACTACTCGGAATGATACCAAATTTTGCAGGCAAGTCATAAATGACATAACGAAACTATTCCCGATCTCAGAATTCCGTTCGGACCTCGATAACACAAAAATACATTCCACAACTAAATTCTAAAACTTAAGGGATTATATTTCACTATTTTGCGTTGAAACGCTCCCGGGTCATCCAAAACCCATTCCGAACATACGCCCAAGTCTGAAATCATCATACAAAGCTACCGGAACCGTCGAAACTCGATTCCGAGGTCGTTTACTCAAAATGTTGACTGAAGACAAATTTGGCCTTAAAGGCCAACCTTAAGGAACCAAGTGTTCCCATATCACTCTAAACACTTCCGAATCCCGAACCACCCTTCCCCGCACGTCATAAATCATCATAAGCCGCTATGGGAAGTCTTAATTAGGGGAATAGTGTCCTAATACGCAAAACGACCGGCCGGGTCGTTACATTCTCCACCTCTTAAACGAACGTTCATCCTCGAACGGGTCTAGAATCATACCTGAAGTGATGAATAAATGTGGATATCTGCTCCGCATGTCCTCCTCGGACTCCCAAGTTGCCTCCTCGACTGGCAGACCCCTCCACTGGACCTTTATGGCAGAAACTCTCTTGGATCTCAACTGGTGATCCTGCCTATCAATGATAGCAACTGGCTCCTCCTCGTAGCCCAACTTCTCATCCAACTAAATAGTGCTGAAATCAACCACGTGAGAGAAGTCGGCATGGTACCTCCGGAGCATGGATGCATGAAAGACCGGATGAAATCCTGATAAACTGGGAGGTAAAGCAAGCTCATAAGCAACCTCTCCAACTCACTTCAATACCTCGAAAGGACCTATAAATCTAGGACTCAACTTGCCCTTCTTCCCGACCTCATAATACCCTTCATTGGCGAGACTTTCAACAGAACCTTATCTCCCTCCATAAATGATACATCACGCGCCTTCTGATCCGCATAACTCTTCTGTTTGGACTGTGCTGTGCGGAGCCTTTCCTGAATCAAATTTACTTTCTCCAAAGCATCTCTCACCAGGTCGGTGCCATATAACTTAGCCTCGCCAGGCTCAAACCACCTCATAGGAGAACAACATCGCCGAACATAGAAAGCCTCAAATGGATCCATCTCGATGCTGGACTGATAACTATTATTGTAAGCAAACTCGGCCACAGACAGGAACTGGTCCCACTGACCCCCGAAGTCAATCACACATGCCCTGAGAATGTCCTCCAATATTTGAACTATACGCTCTGACTGACCATCAATTTTAGGGTGGAATGTTGTGCAGAGATCTATATGGGTACCAATCTCACTATGCAACGCTCTCCAGAAGTGCGAGGTGAACTGAGGACCTCGATCTGATATAACGGACATCGGTACACCGTGCAATCGGACTATCTCCCGAATGCAGATTTGGGATAACCTCTCAGAAGTGTAAGTAGTAGCCACTGGAATGAAATGCGCCGATTTGGTCAATCTATCCACAATTACCCAAATCGCGTCAACCTTCCGCAAAGTTCGAGGCAACCCAACCACGAAGTCCATAGTGATGCACTCCCACTTCCACTCAGTAATGGGCATCTGCTAAAGTAGGACTCCTGGCCTCTAGTGCTCATACTTCACCTGCTGGCAATTAATACATCTAGCCACATATTGCACTATATCCTTCTTCATAGGCCTCCTCCTAAAATGCTGCTTCAAATCACGATACATCTTCGTAGCCCCAGGATGAACAGAATACCGAGAACTGTGTGCCTCCTGAAGAATCCTCTCCTTCACGCCATCAACATTAGGAACACATAAACGGCGCTAAAGTCTCAGAACACCATCCTCGCCAATAGTAACCTCCTTGGCACCACCCTGAACCACTGTCACCCGAAGCTCTTCCAAGCACGGATCATCAAACTGCCGAGCCTTAATTTCACCCAATAACAAAGACTGAGCAACCACATGTGCTAGAACTCAACGAGGCTCTAAAAGGTCTAATCCCACAATGCGATTAGCCAAGGACTGAATGTCTAAGGCTAGAGGTCTCTCCTCTGCTGCAATATAAGCCAAGCTACCCATACTCTCTGCCTTCCTGCTCAAAGCATCTTCTACCAAATTCGCCTTGCCCGGATGATAAAGAATGGTGATGTCATAATCCTTCAGCAACTCAAGCCACCTGCGCTGCCTGAAATTAAGATCCCTCTATTTGAACAAGTGCTGTAAGATGCGGTTATCCGTATAAACCTCACAGGACACCCCATACAAATAGTGCCTCCAAATATTAAGAGCATGAACAATCGCCGCCAACTCCAAATCGTGTACATGATTATTCTTCTCATGAGCCTTCAATTGGCGCGAAGCATAAGCAATAACTCTCCCTTCCTGCATCAACACACACCCCAAGCAACCACGTGAAACGTCGCAATATACTGTATACATCCTAGAACCGGAAGGCAATACTAGAACTGGTGCTGAGGTCAATGCTGTCTTGAGCTTCTGAAAGCTCGCCTCACACTCGTCGGACCATTGAAATGGGGCATTCTTCTGAGTCAATCTAGTCAAATGAGCTGCAAAAGAAGAGAACCCCTCCACAAATCGGCGATATTAGCCTGCAAGGCCCAAAAATCTCCTGATCTCTGTAGCTGAAGTAGGACGCGACCAACTGTGAACTGCCTCAATCTTCTTATGATCAACTTTGATACCCTCTCCGGATACCACATGCCCCAAGAATGCCACGGAATCCAACCAAAACTCAAACTTGGAGAACTTAGCATATAGCTTCTGATCTCGCAAGGTCTGGAGCACAACTCTCAAATGCTGTTCGTGCTCACCCAGGCTACGTAAGTAAATCAAAATGTCATCAATAAAGACAATGAAAAAAGAATCAATATACGGCCTGAAGACCCTATTCATCAAGTCCATAAATACTGCTGGGGCATTAGTTAAGCCAAGGGACATTACCAGGAACTCATAATGGCCATATCTCGTACGAAAAGAATTCTTTAGAACATCCGAGGCCCGAATCTTCAACTGGTGGTATCCCGATCTCAAATCAATCTTAGAAAACACCCTATCACCCAGCAACTAGTAAAACAAATCATCGATGCGCGGTAAAGGATACTTATTCTTAATGGTGACCTTGTTCAACTGGTGGTAATCAATACACATCCGCATGGACCCATCCTTCTTCTGCACAAATAGGACAGTAGCACCCCACGACGATACACTCGGTCTGATAAACCCCTTAGCTAACAACTCCTCAAGCTACTCTTTCAACTCCTTCAACTTATTTGGAGCCATACGGTACGGGGGAATGGAAATAGGATGGGTGCCTGGAGCTACATCAATGCAAAAATCAATATCACGATCTGGAGGCATGCCCGGAAGGTCTAAAGGAAATACATCAGATACTCTTGAACAACTAGCACTAAATAAATCGTCGGAGACTCGGCGATGGTGTCCCGCACATAAGCAAGATAGGCCAGACAACCCTTCTTGAACATATGTCGAGCCTTCATGAATGAAATAACTCGGCTGGCTGCACTAACTTAGGAACCTCTCCACTCCAGCCTAGGCAACTCGGGCATGGCTAAAGTAACTATCTTGGCATGTCAATCTAGCATGGTATGATAAGGAGATAGCTAATCCATGCCTAAAATAACCTCGAAATGAACCATGTCGAGCAATAGAAGGTCCGCTCTAGTCTCGTACCCACAGAAGGTGATCACACAAGATCGATAGATCCGGTCTACCACCATAGAATCGCCCACATGAGTGGACACATATATGGGAGAACCCAAGGACTCACGAGGAACATCCATAAAATGAGCAAATAAGGCTGAAACATATGAATAAGTAGATCCTGGATCAAATAGCACTGATGCCTCTCTACCATATACTAAAATAGTACATGTGATCACGACGTCTGAGGCCACTGCATCTTCTCGGGCCGGAATAGCATAGAATATGGCTAGTGCACCGGAAGACTGACCTCCACTGGAATGAATAGAAGCTGGCAGAGCTCCCCCTGCCTGGCCTCCACCTCTGCGACGACCTCTACCAGTCTTTCCTCCACCTCTTGGTGGACGAGGCGCCGGTGCTGAGTATGCATGCTGATAACTCTGCTGAATAGCCTTGCCCCGAAGCCTGGGACAAGTCCTCCTCATATGGCCTAAATCCCCACACTCATAACATCTCACTAGAAGACCCCTGATGACCGGAATACCCACTGGAGGAACCCTGAATGGCTGGTGGACGGTATGAACTCTCTGGTATGGCGCTGAAATAAGGCTTCACTGGAGCACCAAAGGGAGGTGGTGGATGAGATGAATATGGAGGACTGCTAGGCTGGCCTCTGCCGAACAGACCTCTACCCCTAGCTGGGGCACCACTGAAATATCCAGAAAACCTAACTCTCTTGTCCTGCTGACCCGGCTCTCTGCCCCTCGATCGATAACACTCAATCCGACGAGCTATCTCGACCACAAGCTGATAGGGAGTACCCATCTCCACCTCTCGGGCAATGTTGGCCGTTATACCTGAGTGCAATCCAGCCACAAATCTCCACACTCTCTCAGCGTCAGTAGGAAGTATCATAAGGGCAAGTCGAGATAACTCAGAAAACCTGGCCTCGTAGTCTGTCACTGACATCTGTCCCTGCTCCAGCTGCTCAAATTGATATCGCAGCTCTTCCCTCTCGGAGGGTGGAATGTATGTGTCCAAGAACAACTGAGTGAACTTATCCCAAGTGATAGGAGTGGAACCTGCCGGCCTACCAAGGATATTTGACTTCCACCTATATTCGGCCCCTGCCCTCAAGCTGAAAAGTAGTGAAGTCTGCTCCATGGGACTCTAGTATCCTCATGTCGTGCAGCCTTTCCCTGCACCTATCGATGAAATCCTGGGCATCCTCGCCCCTCTCACCTCCGAAGACAGGAGGGTGCAACCAGGTCCATCTATCTAGTAACTTCTACAAATTGCCGTCCGCAGCTGGTCTGAGCTCAGGTGATGTTGCTACAGGCTGAGCTCCACCCACAGGCAGTGTACCTGGAGTCTGATATACTGTTGTTGCATGTCTTGCGGCCAGGGCAGTAGGGGTCTGGGATCCCCTTCCCGCCTGAGATGTGGCAGGATCCGCTGGAAATAAACCATCCTGAGTCATGCTGTCCATGAATCGCATCATACGACCCATGATCTTCTGGAAGCCTGGTGCAGTCATGAAGTCCATCGGAGCTGGATCTGGTGGGGGAACCTCACCCCGCTCCTCAGTAATGGGATCCTCTGCCGGATCCGCTAGGGGTGCTAGTTGAAAACCTCTGGGACGTCCTTGTCCCCTACCTCAGGCCGGAGCCCTCCCCCGTTCTCTGCCACGGCCTCAGACGCCGGGGGTAGCGGCATCTCCCGGGTCCGGAACATCAGCCGCGCGAGTCCTCACCATATGTAAGAGATTAGAAGAATGAGGTTTAGTAAACCATCGACTGCACGATAGAATATGAATGAAGAGAGGTTTCCTAACACCCTATAGCCTCCCGAAGATAAATACATACGTCTCCGTATCGATCCGCAAGGCTCTATTAGGTTTGCCCGTGACTTGTGAGACCTATGTGAACATAGAGCTCTGATACTATGTTGTCACGATCCAAATCCCTATTTAGGTCACGATGGCGCCCGACTTCAATGTCAGGCAAGCCAACCTTAATTTACTAGTGATCCCTTTTTAATTTATAGAAAAATCCACCATACTTAAGAGGCTTTTCTTTCAAATTAACAAATTCGAAGTAAATTAGTGACTTAGACAACCAAAAGTGAGTAATGAATATAGTAATCACCACCATAATTAGAACCCAAAAGAATGGAATATCCACTACGTGGGCATGCCAGGAACTGGCGTCACAGGTCTACGGGCATATAATAGAAACTAGTATCCAAAAAAAAGTACAAGTCTGCCCTACTGTCTGAAGAAAATAATACAGACCAAATAAAAGAAAAGTGTCATGACCCGAAATCCCACCTTCATGCCGTGATGGCGCCTAACGTTGAACCCGCTAGACAAGCCAACGTTTGAACTAAATAGACTCATTAACAACTAAAATGAACAAGATAATTAAGGCAACGATGGTAAACAATATGAAAGTCAACTAAGTTCAAATTAATATAGCAATCTTCGAAGTAAAACCCATAAATATAACCCAGAACTGGTGTCACATACTCATGAACTGTCTATGAGATTACTAAATACAATGGTCTAAAATTAAGTACATATGACTATCTTTGAAACTTTAGAATAAGACAGAACTAAAAGAGAAGGGTAGAAGGTGACGCCAAGGCCCACGAACGTCTGCGGGTCTACCTCGATGTCTCCTGAATGGACTGATTGAATGCTCCCTCCGCCAATGACCACCGGGTCCGGCTCCGTAGTCTGCACAACATAAAGAAGTGCAGGTGTAGCATCAGTACAACCGACCCCATGTACTGAGTAAGTGCCGAGCCTAACCTCAGCGAAGTAGTGACGAGGCTAGGACTGACAACAATATACATACCTGTGCAATTCTATATAATAACAGGAAAATATCGACGGAAATAAACAAGCAAAACAGATACGGGGAGAACATGCTGGGGGTAAAATGGGAAACAAATACTAGCACAGTAGAACAGGGTGATAACTGGAATGTGAAAGTAAGAGCAGGAATTTAACGTCTCAGAACAAGTAATGAACAACAACAGGCACATCATGTCCCCTCGTGCATAATCTCGCAATCACTCGGCACGGAATGTCCCTCGTGCATAAATAGTAAGATCACTCGACATGGAATGTCCCCTCGTGTATAAATAATAAACAATCGGCACGACATGTCCCCTCATGCGAACAATCGGCACGACATGTCCCCTCGTGCGATAAATAATAAACACTCGGCACAGAATGTCCCCTCGTGCGATAAATAATAAACACTCGGCACAACATGTCCCCTCGTGCAATAATAGTAAACAATCGGCACAGAATGTCCCCTCGTGCATAAATAATATAAAAACAACAATATAATGTGAAAACTAACAATATGAAATCTCAAGTGTACAGAAATACTCAACCAAATCCTATCATCCCGACAAGGGACTCAGCTATAACAAAACTCACTCAGAAATATAATTTCAACAGTAAAAGCCTCAACTGAACAAATAATTCAATAACTTCCCACGTCATGAAACAACATCAATGTATCACTTCTAAATCACCAATTACTCCTAGTACAAAGAATATTAAGAACACGGTATGATTCATCACAATTTACCCACGGGCATGCTTTACCGCAACATATAGTTACTCGTCACCTCACCTATACGTTGGACATGAATTACACATAGAAAATAAGACTCTATACCTATTCCCTCAAGCTAAGGTTAGGCCAAACACTTACCTCGACTCCAAAATGCAAGTCAAGCCTCAATCGTAGCCTTTCATCTCGAATCCAACTCCGAATCGATAATATCTAGACATAATTGATTTATTAACATCAACAATTATTCAATAAACCAATTACGAAGCCTAATTATACATTTTCTATCATCTTTCCAAAAATACCAAAATTCAACCCTGGGCCCGCACGCTCATATCCCGAAAATTCTCGAAGGAATCACTCACCCATAGCCTAAGAATCATTAATATGAAGTTTCCACTTGAATTCATAACATTAAATGGACAATACACAAATTTTCTCAAGAACCCTAAATTTACTAACCAATATTTGATTTTCCATCAATTTAGTAGGTAATCCCATTAATAAATCATGCATGGAGCTAGTATTAGGAAGGAATTAACTTACCTTAATAGTAGCTAGGTCGTGGTGTGTTCTTTCCAAGCTCACAAGTCTCTAATGGTTTTGGAAAATGAATGAGATGAAGAGATCCCGTATTTTAAAGATTATGTACTGCCTGGCTTACAGGGATTCCGCACCTGCAGCTCGAGGACCGCACCTGCGGTCTCGCTCCTGCGAGCTGGGGCTCACATCTGCGGAACTGTGCAAGAGGGGCTGGGGTCGCACCTGCGGAGGGATTACCGCACCTGCAGACCTTTGTTCGCACCTGCGAGAAAGGGGGACCTCACCTGGGGTCGCACCTGCGATGCTTAGGACCACATGAGCGGTCCCGCACCTGCGACTGGGCAACCGCATCTGCGGTCACACATGAAACAGGTGCACCAACAACTATTTTAGCTGCTTTTTAGCCCCGTTTGGTGTCCGGGAGGCACCTAGGCCCACCCGAGCCCCCGTCGAAATATCCAACAAGTCCTAAATAATAATACAGACTCGCTCGAGCCTTCGGAACACCCAAAACAACGCTAAATCTCAAAATCACACCCCAAAACCCCTAAAACCATAACTTAAGAAACTTCAAGTTCTTGATTTCTATATCGATGCGCCGGACCTACCTATACAATTCGGAATGACATCAAATTTTGCAGACAAGTCATAAATGACATAACGGAATTATTCCCAGTCTCAGAATTTCATTCGGACCTCGATATCATAAAATCACGTTCCAAACCAAATTTCAAACTTCAAGGAAATCCTTATTTCTATATCGGGCGCCGAAACGCTCCCGGGTTATCGAAAACCCATTCCGAACATGCGCTCAAGTCCAAAATCATCATACGAAGCTACTGACACTGTCAGAATTCGATTCCGAGGTCGTTTGCTCAAAATGTTGACCGAAGTCAAACTTGACCAAATAGGCAAACCTTAAGGAACCAAGTGTTCCTATACTGCTCAAAGCACTTCCAAATCCTGAATCATCAGTCACCGCAAGTCACAAATCACAAGAAGCCGCTATGGGAAGTCTTATTTAGGGCAACGGGGTCCGGTAAAACGGGTTTCACATCAAAATTCATTTTCAAAAGCCTTTATTATTTTTCAGAAAACAATTTTCTTTAAAAATTCATTTCTCGGACCTGGGACCTCGGAATTCGATTCCGGGCATACGCCCAAGTCCCATATTTTCCTACGGAGCCTCCGACACTGTCAAATCACGGGTCCGGGTCCGTCTACCAAAGATGTTGACCATTGTCAACTTTGATCAATTAATTATTATAAATTCAACTCTTTATCAAGTTTCCACATAAAGGCTTCCCGGCTACGCGCTCGGGCTGCGCATACACATCGAGGTGAGATTAACGGAGGCTTTCAGGGCCTCGGAACACAGTTTTAGCCAAATTTACACAGGATGACCTTTTGGGTCATCACAAAAAGAGGAACTCCAAGGTGCTGCCAGAGATAAGCGTCAAGGAAAGCAGCTCACCAAGAAGTCCATGCCCACTATACGTCAGGGACGAGCACCGGATGAATACCCAGATGTACCTGCCTCAGAGCCTGAACAATTAAGTATAGAAGCGTAATATGAGTACATAAACAAATATGTACCCAGTGAGTATCCCGTCTAATCTCGAAGAAGTAGTGACGAGAGGTAGACATGATAGTTACTAGGGCCAACAATTCAATAACATAATCTAATAAAGAATAGGCAGGTATAACAACCGTAGAAATCACAAGGGTATGAAATATCAAGTATAAATTTACAATTTTACCTTTACATAACAAATTTCCCTACCATGTAATGTACTAAAATCCCTTTCACATGAAATAGTTTATACAGTTTCAACAAAACTCCCAGTCAACTATATAGCACGTAATATGCCGAAGCGCACGACCGAAGCGTCGCAAAAATAAATGTGCACTACCGAGGGTCGAACGGCTCGTACCATAGATACATCTATTACCCCGCTCGCGAATCGAACATGTGACGCAGTTGGTATAGTAATAAGGCTACCCCGCTCGCGAATCGTACATACGACGCGGGTTCTCGTATACATACACAGAATTATCAGGAAATCCAGGAATTCAATAGAGATTATACTTGCAAACAAGAACTTAAGCATCTGAAATTTTGAACGTATCTTCCTAATATTCTCAAGCTAATTCAAGGGTAATAAGAAACTCAAAATACATTTAGGGGTACATGTAAGGCACATAAAAGCATGCTCGTAAGTCCCAAAACTACCGGACATGGCATAATAGTAGCTACGCACGGACTCTCGTCACTCCGTGCGTGCGTAGCCCCCACAAATAAGGACATTTAAATCATGTATAATCACCTATGGGGACAATTCCCTCTTACAAGGTTATAAAGGAGACTCACCTCGTGTCGAATCTACTTCCCGGACCAAGAACGCGCTCGAAACTCCAAACTTGTCACCCAAAGACTCGAAACTAATCAAATGTTATGTAAATATATCAAAATACTCAATAGCATGGAATTCTCCTATTTATGTAGTCATTTCATCATTCTTAAAGAAATCCCAAAATTCACCCCCTGCCCGCACGCTCGGATTCCGAATTGTTTTGAAGGAATCGATTACCCATAACCTAAGGTTCATTAATATATAGTTTTTGTGTGAATTCATGGCAAATTACTTTGTAATTCTCCCAATTGATATAAAACCTAGGTTTTTAATCTAACCCATGATTTCCTCTAATTAGTGTGTTAATCCACCTAAAAGTTCAAGTATTCAACTTAAATTATAGTAGAAACCACTTACCTCTCAGTTGCTAGGTGAAATCCCCTCTTTGAAAGCTCCAAAAATCGCCCCAAGTGAAGAAAAATGGCAAAAATGGGACTAAGTCCCATTTAAGAACAACACTGCCCAGCTGCCCCTTATGTGCAATTGCAGCTGGGGCAGTGCAATCGCGGAAGACAACCGGTCAAGGTCCCTGAGGGCCTACTGTGTGACCGCAGAGGGGTACATGCGATCGTGAAGAGCAAACTTGGCCAGACCTGTGCGATTGCGGGGGAAGGGGGTGCGAACGCGGAGAACAAAAATTTGGTCAGGCCATAAATCACCCCTGTGCGAATGCTCACAGGCCCATGCGATCGCATAGGGCATTTCCCCACACCCCTGCCAACTCTTTTGTGCGATCACATTAATGCACCCGCGATCGCACTGAAGGAAACCAGTCAGCGAATAATCTGGTGTTTTGAATTTAACTCCGAGGGGTACGAAACTCACCCGAGCCCCTCCAGACCTCGTCCAATGGCACTGGCAAGTTTGTATTCATTATACGGACTCGTTCAAATTTTCGGAACGTTAAAAACAACAACAAAACTAAGAATTCAACCCCAAAACCAATATTGAATCAAACTTTGAACTTAAAGTTCTAGAAATTCGCTTTCAATGCGCCGAACCGACCTATACTACTCGGAATGATACAAAATTTTGCAGGCAATTCATAATGATATAACGAAACTATTCCCGGTATCGGAATTCCGTTCGGACCTCGATAACACAAAACATGTTCCACACCTAAATTCTTTAACTTAAGGGATCATATTTCACTATTTGGCACCGAAATGCTCCCGGGTCATCCAAAACCCATTCCGAACATACGCCCAAGTCTGAAATAATCATACGAAGCTACCGGAACCGTCGAAACTCGATTTCGAGGTCGTTTAATCAAAAATATTGACCGAAGTCAAATTTGGTCTTAAAGGTCAACCTTAAGGAACCAAGTGTTCCTATATCACTCTAAACACTTCCGAATCCCGAACCACCCTTCCCCGCAGGTCATAAATAATCATAAGCCACTATGGGAAGTCTTATTTGGGGGAACAGTGTCCTAATACGCAAAACGACCGGTCGGGTCGTTAGATTATCCACCTCTTAAACGAACGTTCGTCCTCCAACGGGTCTAGAATCATACCTGAAGTGCTGAATAAATGTGGATATCTGCTCCGCATGTCCTCCTCGGACTCCCAAGTCGCCTCCTCGACTGGCTGGCCCCTCCACTGGACCTTTACGGAAGAAACTGTCTTGGATCTCAACTGGCGATCCTGCCTATCAATGATAGCAACTGGTTCTTCCTCGTAGCCCAACTTCTCATCCAACTGAATAGTGCTGAAATCAACTACGTGAGAGAAGTTGGCGTGGTACCTCTGGATCATTGATACATGAAAGACCGGGTGAACTCCTGATAAACTGGGAGGTAAAGCAAGCTCATAAGCAACCTCTCCAACTCACCTCAATACCTCGAAAGAACCTATATACCTCGGACTCAGCTTGCCCTTCTTCCCGAACCTCATAATACCCTTCATTGGCAAGACTTTCAACAGAACCTTATCTCTCTCCATATATGATACATCACACGCCTTGTGATCCACGTAACTCTTCTATCTGGACTGTGCTGTTCTGAGCCTCTCCCGAATGAACTTCACTTTCTCCAAAGCATCTCTCACCAGGTCGGTGCCATATAACTTAGCCTCGTCAGGCTCAAACCACCCGATAGGAGAACAACATTGCCGACCATACAAAGCCTCAAATGGAGCCATCTCGATGCTGGACTGATAACTATTATTGTAAGCAAACTCGGCCAAAGGCAGGAACTGGTCCCACTGACCTCCGAAGTAAATCACACATGACCTGAGCATGTCCTCCAATATCTGAACTGTACGCTCCGCCTGACCATCAGTATGAGGGTGGCATGTTGCGCTGAAATCTATCTGGGTACCCATCTCACTATGCAACTCTCTCCAGAATTTCGAGGTGAACTGAGGACCTCGATCTGATATAACGGACATCGGTACGCCGTGCAACCGGACTATCTCCCGAATGCAGATTTGGGACAACCTCTCAGAAGTGTAAGTAGTAGTCACTGGAATGAAATGCGGCGATTTGGTCAATCTATCCACAATGACCCAAACCGCGTCAACCTTCCGCGATGTCCGAGGCAACCTAACCACGAAGTCCATAGTGATACGCTCCCACTTCTACTCAGGAATGGGCATCTGCTGAAGTAGGCGTCCTGGCCTCTGGTGCTCATACTTCACCTATTGGAAATTAAGACACTTAGCCACATAATCCACTATATCCTTCTTCATCCGCCTCCACCAGAAATGCTGCTTCAAATCACGATACATCTTCGTAGCCCCAGGATGAATAGAATACCGAGAACTGACGATCAACATTAGGAACACATAAACATTAGGAACACATAAACGGCCCTAAAGTCTCAGAACACCATCCTCGCCAATAGTAACCTCCTTGGCACCACCCTGAACCACTGTCTCCCGAAGCTCTTCCAAGCACGAATCATCAAACTGCCGAGTCTTAATTTCACCCAATAACGAAGACTGAGCAACCACATGTGCTAGAACTCGACGAGGGTCTGAAAGGTCTAATCTCACCAGGAAATTAGCCAAGGACTGAATGTCTAAGGCTAGAGGTCTCTCCTCTGCTTCAATATAAGCCAAGCTACCCATACTCTCCGCCTTCCTGCTCAAAGCATCTGCTACCACATTCGTTTTGCCCGGATGATAAAGAATAATGATGTCATAATCCTTCAGCAACTCAAGCCACCTGCGCAGCATGAAATTAAGATCCCTCTCTTTGAACAAGTGTTGTAAGCTGCGGTGATCCGTATAAACCTCCCATGATACCCCATACAAATAGTGCCTCCAAATCTTAAGAGCATGAACAATCGCCGCCAAATCCAAATCATGTACATGATAATTGTTCTCATGAACCTTCAGCTGGCGCGAAGCATAAGCAATAACTCTCCCTTCCTGCATCAACACACACCCCAAGCCAACGCGTGAAGCGTCGCAATATACTGTATACATCCCAGAACCAGAAGGCAATACTAGAACTGGTGCTGAGGTCAATGTTGTCTTGAGCTTTTGAAAGCTCACCTCACACTCATCGGACCATCGGAATAGGGCATTGTTTTGAGTCAATCTAGTCAAATGAGTTGTAATAGAAGAGAACCCCTCCACAAATCTGCGATAATAGCCTGCAAGGCCCAAAAAGCTCCTGATCTCTGTAGCTGAAGTAGGACGCGACCAACTCTGAACTGACTGAATCTTCTTATGATCAACTTTGATACCCTCTCCGGATACCACATGTCCCAAGAATGCCACGGAATCCAACAAAAACTCACACTTGGAGAACTTAGCAAATAGCTTCTGATCTCGCAAGGTCTGGGGCACAACTCTCAAATGCTACTCGTGCTCCCCCAGGCTACGTGAGTAAATCAAAATTTCATCAATAAAGACAATGACAAAGGAATCAATATACGACATGAACACCCTGTTCATCAAGTCCATAAATGATGCTGGGGCATTAGTCAAGCCAAGGGACATTACCAGGAACTCATAATGGCCATATCTCGTACGAAAAGTAGTCTTCGGTACATCCTAGCCCGAATCTTAAACTGGTGGTACCCCGATCTCAAATCAATCTTAGAAAACATCCTAGCACCCTGCAACTGGTCAAAAAAATCATCGATGCATGGTAAAGGATACTTGTTCTTAATGGTGACCTTGTTCAACTGCGGTAATCAATACACATCCGCATGGACCCATCCTTCTTCTGCACAAATAGGACTGGAGCAACCCACAACAATACATTCGGTCCGATAAACCCCTTAGCTAACCACTCCTCAAGCTTCTCCTTCAACTCCTTCGGAGCCATACGGTACGGGGGAATGGAAATAGGCTGGGTTCCTGGAGCTATATCAATGCAGAAATCAATATCACGATCCGGAGGCATGCTCGGAAGGTCTGAAGGAAATACATCAACAAAATCTTGAACAAGTGGCACTGAATCAATCGTCGGAGACTCGGCGGTGGTGTCCCGCACATAAGAAAGATAGGCAAGACAACCCTTCTCGACCATATGTCGAGCCTTCATGAATGAAATAACTCGGCTGGCTGCACTAACTGAGGAGCCTCTCCACTCCAGCCTAAGCGACTTGAGCATGGCTAAAGTAACTGTCTTGGCATGGTAATCTAGCATAGCATGATAAGGAGATAACCAATCCATGCCTAAAATAACTTCGAAATCAACCATGTCGAGCAATACAAGGTCTGCTCTGGTCTCGTACCCACAGAAGGTGATCACACAAGACCGATAGATCCGGTCTACCACCACTGAATTGCCTAGAGGAGTGGACACATATATGGGAACCCAAGGACTCACGAGGAACATCCATAAAATGAGCAACTAAGGCTGAAACATATGAATAAGTGAATCCTGGATTAAATAGCATTGATGCCTCTCTACCACATACTGAAATAGTACATGTGATCATGGTGTCTGAGGCCACTACATCTGCTCGGGCCAGAATAACATAGAATCTGGCTGGTGCACCGAAAGACTGACCTCTGCCGTAATGATAGGAGCTTGTATAGCTCCCCCTGCCTGGCCTCCACCTCTGGGGCGACCTCTACCAGTCTGTCCTCCACCTCTGGGTGGACGAGGCGCCGGTGCTGAGTATGCATGCTGATAACTCTGCTGAACAACCTTGCCCCGAAGCCTGGGAAAAGTCCTCCTCATATGGCCTGAATCCCCACACTCATAACATCTCACTGGTGGCATGGCCTGCTGCCCTGAAAAAGAACCCTAGATAGCTGGGGAACGGTGAGAACCCTCTGGCATGGCACTGAAGTAAGGACGTGAAGACCCCTGATGACCGGAATACCCGCGGAGGAACCCTGAATGGCTGGTGGACGGTAGGAACTCTCCGGCATGGTGCTGAAATAAGGCCTCACTGGAGCACCACGGGGAGGTGGTGGACGAGCTGAATATGGAAGCCTGCTAGGTTGGCCTCTACCGAACTGACCTCTACCCCTGGCTGGGGCACCTCTGAAATCTCCAGAAAACCTAGCTCTCTTGTCCTGCTGACCCTGCTCTCCGCCCCTCGATCGATAACCCTCAATCCAGCGAGCTATCTCGACCACAAGCTGATAGGGAGTACCCATCTCCACCTCTCAGGCCATGTTGGCCCTAATACCTGAGTGCAATCCAGCCACAAATCTCCACACTCTCTCAGCGTCAGTAGGAAGTATCATAAGGGCATGTCGAGACAACTCAGAAAACCTGGCCTCGTAGTCTGTCACTGACATCTGTCCCTTCTCCAGCTGCTCAAACTGATATCGCAGCTCTTCCCTCTCGGAGGGTGGAATGTATCTGTCCAAGAACAATTGAGTGAACTGCTCCCAATCGATAGGAGTGGAACCTGCCGGCCTACCAAGGATATTAGACTGCCACCATCTGCGGGCCCTGCCCTCAAGCTGAAAAGTAGTGAAGTATACTCCATGGGGCTCCAGTATCCTCATGTTGTGCAGTCTTTCCCTGCACCTATCGATGAAATCCTGGGCATCCTCGCCCCTCTCACCTCCGAAGATAGGAGGGTGCAATCGGGTCCATCTATCTAGTAACTTCTGTGGATCACCGTCCGCAGCTGGTCTGAGCTCAGGTGCTGTTGCTACAGGCTGGGCTCCACCCACGGGCAGTGTACCCGGAGTCAGATATACTACTACTGCATGTCCTGCGGCCTGGGCAGTAGGGGTCTGGGCTCCCCTTCCCGCCTGAGATGTGGCAGGATCCGCTGGAAATAAACCATCCTGAGTCATACTGTCCATGAACCGCATCATACGGCCCATCACCTCCTAGAAGCCTGGTACAGTCATGAAGTACATCGGAGCTGGATCTAGTGGGGGCACCTCAACCTGCTCCTCAGTAATGGGATCCTCTATCGGATCCGCTGGGGGTGCTAGTGGAACAACTCTGGGACGTCCTTGTACCCTACCTCGGGCCGATGCCCTCCCTCGTCCTCTGCCACGGCCTCGGATGGCGGGGGTAGCGGCATCTCCCGGGTCTGGAACATCAGTCGCGCGAGTCCTCACCATCTGTGAGAGAATAGAAGAATGAGGTTTAGTAAACCATCGACTGCACAATAGAATATGAATGAAGAGAGGTTTCTTAACACCCTATAGCCTCCCGCAGATAAATACAGACGTCTCCATATCGATCCGCAAGACTCTATTAGGTTTGCCTGTGACTTGTGAGACCAATGTAAACCTAGAGCTCTGATACCATGTTGTCACGACTCAAATCCATATTTAGGTCGCGATGGCGCCCGACTTCGATGTCAGGCAAGCCAACCTTAATTTACTAGTGATTCCTTTTTAATTTATAGAACAATCCACCATACTTAAGAGGCTTTTCTTTCAAATTAACAAATTCGAAGTAAATTAGTGACTTAGACAACCAAAAGTGAGTAATGAATATAGTAATCACCACCATAATTACAACCCAAAAGAATGGAATATCCACTACGCGGGCATGCCAGGAACTGGCGTCACAGGTCTACGGGCATCTAATAGAAACTAGTATCCAAAAGAAAGTACAAGTCTGCCCTACTGTCTGAAGAAAATAATATAGACGAAATAAAAGAAAAGTGTCACGACTCGAAATCCCACCTTCAGGCCGTGATGGCGCCTAACGTTGAACCCGCTAGACAAGCCAACATTTTGACTAAAAAGACTCATTAACAACTAAAATGAACAAGATAATTAAGGCAACGGTGGTCAACAATATGATAGTCAACTAAGCTCAAATAAATATAGCAAGCTTCGAAATAAAACCCATAAATATAACACAGAACTGGTGTCACATACTCACGAACTGTCTATGAGATTACTAAATACAAGGTCTGAAAATAAGTACATATGACTGTCTTTGAAACTATAGAATAAGACAGAACTGAAAGAGAAGGGTAGAAGGTGACGCCAAGGCCCACGAACGTCTGCGGGTCTACCTCGATGTCTCCTGAATGGACTGATGGAATGCTCGCTCCGTCAGTGACCACCGGGTCCGGCTCCGTAGTCTGCACAACATAAAGAAGTAGAGGTGTAGAATCAGTACAACCGACCCCATGTACTGAGTAAGTGTCGAACCTAACCTCGGCGAAGTAGTGACGAGGCTAGGACCGACAATAATATACATACCTGTGCAATTCTATATAATAACAGGAAAATATCGACGGAAATAAACAAGTAAAACAGATACAGGGAGAACATGCTGGGGATAAAAGGGGCAACAAATACTAGCACAGTAGAACAGGGTGATAACTGAAATGTGAAAGTAAGAGCAGGAATTTCACGTCTCAGAACAGGTAATGAACAACAACAGGCACGACATGTCCCCTCATGCATAATCTCGCAATCACTCGGCACGGAATGTCCCCTCATGCATAAATAGTAAGGTCACTCGACACGGAATGTCCCTTTGTGTATAAATAATAAACAATCGGCACAACATGTCCCCTCGTGCGATAAATAATAAACAATCGGCACGGCATGTCCCCCCGTGCGATAAATAATAAACAATCGGCACGACATGTCCCCTCGTGCTATAAATAATAAACAATCGGCACGACATGTCCCCTCGTGCGATAAATAATAAACACTCGACATGTCATGTCTCCTCGTGCGATAAATAATAAACACTCGGCACGACATGTCCCTTCGTGCAATAAATAGTAAACAATCGGCATGGAATGCCCCTCGTGCATAAATAATATAAAAACAACAATATAATGTGAAAACTAACAATAAGAAATCTCAAGTGTACAAAAATACTCAACCAAATTTATTGTCCTCGCAAGGGACTCCGCTACAACCAAACTCGCTCAGAAATATAATTTCAACAATAAAAGCCTCAACTGAACAAATAATTCAATAACTTCCCACGTCATGAAACAACATCAATGTATCACTTCTAAATCACCAATTACTCCTAGTACAGAGAATATTAAGAACACGGTATGATTCATCACAATTGACCCACGGGGATGGTTGACCGCAACATATAGGTACTCGTTACCTCACCTATACGTTGGACATGAATTACACATAGCAAATAAGACTCTATACCTATTCCCTCAAGCTAAGGTTAGGCCAAACACTTACCTCGGCTCCAAAATGCAAGTCAAGCCTCAATCACAGTCTCTCCTCTCGAATCCAACTCCGAATCGATAATATCTAGACATAATTGATTTATTAACATCAATAATTACTCAACAAACCAATTCCAAAGCCTAATTATACATTTTTTATCATCCTTCCAAAAATACCAAAATTCGACCCCAGGCCCGCACGCTCGAATCCCGAAATTCTCGAAGGAATCACTCACCCATAGCCTAAGGATCATTAATATGATGTTTCTACTTGAATTCATAGCATTAAATGGACAATACGCAAATTTTCTCAAGAACCCTAAATTTACTACCCAATTCTTGATTTTCCATCAATTTAGTAGGTAATCCCATTAATAATTCATGCATGAAACTAGTATTAGGAAGGAATTAACTTACCTTAATAGTAGCTAGGTCGCGGTGTGTTCTTCCCAAGCTCACAAGTCTCTAATGGTGGTGGAATATGAATGAGATGAAGAAATCCCATATTTTAAAGATTATGTACTGCCTGGCCTATAGGGATTCCGCATCTGCGGCTCGAGGACTGCACCTGCGGTCTCGCTCCTGCGAGCTGGGGCTCATACCTGCGGAACTGGGCAAGAGGGGCTGGGGTCGCACCTGCGGAGGGATTACCGCACCTGCGATTCTGCTCCTGCGGACCTTTGTCCGCACCTGCGAGAAAGGGGGACCTTACCTGGGGTCACACCTGCGATGCTTGGGACCGATGGAGCGGTCCCGCACCTGCGACTAGGCAACCGCACCTGCGGTCACACCAGAACCAGGTGCACCAGTAGCTATTTTAGCTGGTTTTTAGCCCCGTTTGGTGTCCGGGAGGCACCTGGGCCCAACCGAGCCCCTGTCCAAATATATCAACAAGTCCTAAATCATAATACGGACTCGCTCGAGCCTTCAGAACACCCAAAACAACACTAAATCTCAAAATCACACCCCAAAACCCCTAAAAGCATAACTTAAGAAACTTCAAGTTCTTGATTTCTATATCGATGCACCGGACCGACCTACACAATTCAGAATGACATCAAATTTTGCAGACAAGTCATAAATGACATAACGGAACTACCGGTCTCGAAATTTCATTCAGACATCGATATCATAAAATTACGTTCCAAACCCAATTTCAAACTTCAAGGAAATCCTTATTTCTATATCAGGCGCCGAAACACTCCTGGGTTATCGAAAACCCATTCTGAACATGTGCTCAAGTCCGAAATCATCATACGAAGCCACTGACACTGTCGGAATTCGATTCCGAAGTCCTTTTCTCAAAATGTTGACCGAAGTCAAACTTGGCCAAATATGCCAACCTTAAGGAACCAAGTGTTCCTATACTGCTCAAAGCACTTCCAAATCTTGAACCACCAGTCCCCGCAAGTCACAAATCACAAGAAGCCGCTATGGGAAGTCTTATTTAGGGGAACGGGGTCCGGTAACACGGGTTTCACATCAAAATTCGTTTTCAAAAGCCTTTATTATTTTCAGAAAACAATTTTCTTTAAAAATATTTTTCTCGGACCTAGGACCTCGGTATTCGATTCCGGGCATACGCCCAAGTCCCATATTTTCTTATGGACCCTCCGGGACCGTCAAATCACAGGTTCGGGTCCGTCTACCAAAGATGTTGACCATAGTCAACTTTGATCAATTAATTATTATAAATTCAACTCTTTATCAAGTTTCCACATAAAGGCTTCCCGGCTACGCACCCGGGCTGCACACGCACATCGAGGTGAGATTAACGGAGGCTTTCGGGGCCTCAGAATAAAGTTTTAGCCAAATTTACACAGAATGACCTTTTGGGTCATCACAATCTCTACCTCTAAAACAAACGTTCGTCCTCGAACGGACACAGAAGGATACCTGAATCGGGGAAAAGGTGGCGATATCGGCTCCGCATATCAGACTCGGACTCCCAAGTAGCTGCCTCAACAAGGTGACCTCTGCACTGAACATGAACCGAAGGATAACTCTTCGATCGCAACCGTCGCACCTGCCGGTCTAATATAGCTACCGGCTCCTCCTCGTAAGACAAATCCTGGTCCAACTGGACACCGCTGAAGTCAAGTACATTAGATGGATCCGCAATATACCTCCGGAGCATAGATACGTGAAATACCGGATGCACAGCTGACAAAATAGGTGGCAAGATAAGCTTGTAGGCCACCTCTCCCACCTTATCCAAAATCTCAAATAGACCAATGTACCTAGGGCTCAACTTTCCCTTCTTCCCGAACCTCATCACGCCCTTCATAGGCGACACTCGAAGGAATACCCGGTCACCTACCATAAAGGCCAAATCTCGAACTCTGCGATCCGCATAACTCCTCTGCCTAGACTGAGCTGTACGAAGTCTATCCTGAATAATCTTCACCTTGTCCAAGGCATCCTGGACTAACTCAGAACACAACAATCTAGCCTCTCCTGGCTCAAACCATCTTATTGGAGACCGATACCGTCGACCATACAACGCCTTATACAGAGCCATCTGAATGCTTGACTGATAGCTGTTGTTGTAGGCAAACTCGGCTAAAGGAAAGAACTGGTCCCATGAACCACCAAAATCAATAATGCAAGCCCGCAACATATCCTCCAAAATCTTAATAGTCCGCTCGGACTGACCGTCTGTCTGAGGATGGAATGCTGTGCTCAAATCAATCTGCGTACCCAACTCTCACTGAAACACTCTCTAGAAATGGGAGGTAAACTGAGTACCTCTGTCTGATATAATGGATATGGGCACACCATGCAATTTAACAATCTCTCTTATATAAATCTTTGCCAACTTCCTTGCTGAATACGAAACTGATACCAGAATGAAATGCGCTGACTTGGTCAGCCTATCCACAACAACCCAAACCGCATCAAACATCGTCTGAGTCAATGGGAGTCCAACTACAAAGTCCATGGCGATACGCTCTCACTTCCACTTAGGAAGCTGAATACGCATCATCAAACCACCGAGTTTCTGGTGCTCGTACTTAACCTACTAACAGTTCAAGCACCGATCTACATAAGTTACAATATCCTTCTTCATCCTACGCCACCAATAATGCTGCCGCAAGTCCTGGTACATCTTTGAGGTGCCCGGATGGATGGAATACCGGGAACTATGGGCCTCCTGAAGAATCAACTCACGAATGCCATCAACATCCGGCACACAAATACGGAACTGCATCCTCAGAACTCCCTCATCATCCACTATGAATTTCTTGGCACCCCCGTGCCGAACCGTATCTCTAAGAGTACATAGAAAACAATCATCATACTGCCTGGCCCAAATACGATCATACAACAAAAAATGGGCCACAGTATGTGCCAACACACTGCTAGTCTTAGAAACCTCCAACCTCACAAATCAGTTGGCTAAAGCCTGAACATCCAATGCAAGAGGTCTCTCCTCGACCGATAAATAAGCTAGACTGCCCATACTGATTGACTTCCGGCTCAAAGCATCGGCCACCGCATTGGCCTTCCCCGGATGATAAAGAATGGTAATATCATAATCCTTCAGTAACTCTAACACCTTCTCTACCTCATGTTCAACTCCTTTTGCCTGAATAGATACTGTAAACTCTTATGATCAGTGAACACCTCACATGGCACCCCATAAAGATAGTGCCTCCAAATCTTCAATGCATGAACAATAGTTGCAAGCTCCAGATCATGAATTGGATAGTTCTTCTCATGAATCTTCAACTGACGAGAAACATAGGCTATAACTTTGCCATCCTGCATCAACACTGCACCAAGCCAAACCCGTGAAGCATCACACTACACGGTATACGGTCCTAAACCTGTGGGCAACACTAACACTTGTGTCATGGTCAAGGCTGTCTTGAGCTTCTGAAAGCTCGCCTCACACTCATCAGACCACCTGAACTGAGCACACTTCTGGGTCAAGCTGGTCATCGGGGCTGCGATAGGTGAAAAGCCCTCCACAAATCGGCGATAATAACCTGCTAAGCTCAAGAAACTCTGAATCTCTGTAGCTGAAGTGGGCCTAGGCCAATCTCTAACTGATGAAATTTTCTTGGGATCCACCTGAATACCCTCTGACGAAACCACGTGGCCTAGAAATGCAACTGAACCCAACCAAAACTCACACTTGGAGAACTTGGCGTACAACTGCCTATCCCTCAGAGTCTGGAGGATAACTCGAAGATGCTGCTCATGCTCCTCTAGACTACGGGAGTAAATCAAGATATCATCAATAAACACAATCACAAATAAGTACAAATATGGCCTGAACACACGGTTCATCAACTCCATAAAAGCAGCGGGGGCATTTGTCAACCAAAATAACATCACCAAAAACTCATAATGCCCATAACGAGTGCGAAAAGTTGTCTTAGGGACATCTGAAGCCCTAATCCTCAGCTGATGGTAACCAGATCTAAAGTCTATCTTGGAAAACACTGTAGCACCCCGAAGCTGGTCAAATAGATCATCAATCCTCAGCAGATGATACTTATTCTTTATAGTAACCTTATTCAACTGCCGGTAGTCAATACACATCCTCATTGAGCCATCCTTCTTCTTAACGAACAACACTGGAGCACCCCAAGGTGAAACACTAGGCCTAATGAAGCCTTTATCCAACAAATCCTGCAACTTCTCCTTCAATTCCTTCAACTCTGGCCGGGCCATACGGTACGGCGAAATGGAAATGGGCTGAGTGCCCTAAGCCACCTCAATACAAAAGTCAATATCCCTGTCGGGTGGCATACCCGGCAGGTCAGCAGGGAAAACCTCTGGAAACTCATGAACCACAGGCACAGACTCAATAGGAGGAACCTCAGCACTAGAATCACGAACATAGGCCAGATAGGCCAAACAACCCTTCTCGACCATGCGCCAAGCCTTCATATATGAAATAACTCTGCCAGAAGAAAGGCTAGGAGTCCATCTCCACTCCAAGAGAGGCACACCTGCAAGGCCAAGGTCACTGTCTTGGCGTGATAGTCCAGAATAGCATGATAGGGAGATAGCCAATCCATCCCCAATATAACGTCAAAGTCCACCATATCCAGAAGCAAAATATCAACCTGAGTCTCCATACCACCAATAACTACTAAGCAAGCACGGTAGACTCGATCTACCACAATAGAATCACCCACCGAGGTAGACACATATACAGGCGAACTCAAGGAATCACGGGACATGCTCAAATAAGTGGAAAAATATGAAGACACATAAGAGAAGGTAGAACCCGGATCGAATAATACCGAAGCATCTCGGCTGCAAACTGGAACCATACCTGTGATAACTGCGTCAGAGGCCTCAGCCTCAGGCCTGGCCGGAATAACATAGCATCGGGGTGGAGCCCCTCCAACCTGCACATCTCTGGGTCTACCTGCTACGGGCTGACCCCTACCCCTCATGACCTGCCCTCCACCTCTATGAGTCTGTCCTCCACCTCTAGCACCACGACCACCCCTAGCTGGCTAAAGGGGCGAGGGTGCACCTGATGCGGGAACCATGGCACGGGAACCCTGATACTGAGAACCACCAAAACCTCGGGGGAAAAACTTAGAAATATGCCCCATACAACTGCAAGTGAAGCAAGACTTCGGCTGCGGAGAATACTGACCCTGGATTTGTCCCTGGCGACTAGAATGACCACCCTGATAGCTCTGAATCGGCGGTGCACTGATATGAGCTGACGGTGCACTATGGGATACATAGAGCGCCGATTGGTAAGGTTTGGGTGGGTGACCTCTGCCCAAAGAATCCCTGCCTCCAGATGAGGCTCCACTGAAGCGGACGAAATAACGAGGTCTCTTGTTAGACCCCTGACCACCACCCTGGGATAATACCATCTCAATGTGCCTGGCCACATCGGCTGCCTCCTGAAAGGAGATATCAGTACCCGTCTCCCTGGCCATCTGAAGTCTAATAGGTTGAGCCAGACCCTCAATAATTCTCTGAACCCTCTCCCGATCAATGTGGAGTATCATAATAGCATGCCTGGCTAAAGTGATGAACCTGGTATCGTACTGAGTGACAGACATAGATCCCTGCTGGAGGCGCTCAAACTACCTCCGAAGATCCTCCTCTGAGTAACTGGAAGGAACTTCCCCAAGAATAACTCGGAGAACTGAGCCCAAGTCAAAGGTGCAGACCCCGTTGGCCTGGTCAAGAAATAGTCTCTCCACCAAGTCTTAGCAGAACCCGAAAGACGAAAAGTAGCAAAATCTACTCCATTGGACTCCACAATGCCCATGTTCCGAAGAACCTCATAACAACTGTCCAAATAATCCTGGGGATCCTCTGATGGTGCACCAGTAAATGTAGTAGTGAATAACTTGGTGAACCGATCCAGTCTCCATAGAGCATCTGCTGACATAGCTGCACCCTCAGCTGCCGGTGCCACAATACCCGGCTGAGCTACTCCTGCTGTCTGAGGTGCCGAAATCTAGAACCGAGTGGCAAACTGCTTCGGTGTATGAATAGCAGGAGTCTGGGTCCCTCTCCCAGGTTGAGAACCAGCTGGTGCAGTATGAAGAAGACCGGCCTGATCCACACTCTCCATAAGTCCCACCAAGCGGACTAGAGCGTCCTGAAGCACTGGGGTGGCAATGAACCCCTCTGGGACCTGAGCTGGTCCGACTGGAACCGTCTAAGCAGGAAACTCACCGGCATAGTCTACCTGTGGGTCCTCCACTGGTGCTGCTGCTCTAGCTCTACCTCGGCCTCTAGCACGGCCCCTCGTAGGAGCTACAATAGGAGGATCGGGCTGCTGATCAGTCGATGAGGAAGCACGCGTTCTCGCCATCTGCGAGAGAGTAGAATAGAGACTCAATTAATATTCAGAATTCAAATGGCGTTCCAAACCAAATTTCAAACTTAAGGAAATCCTTATTTCTATAACGGGCGCCTAAACGCTCCCCGGTTATCGAAAACCCATTCCGAACATACGCTCAAGTCCAAAATCATCATACGAAGCTATTGACACTATCAGAACTCGATTCCGAGGTCGTTTGTTCAAAAAGTTGACCGAAGTCAAACTTGGCCAAATCGGCCAACCTTAAGGAACCAAGTGTTCCTATACTTCTCAAAGCACTACCAAATCCTGAACCACCAGCCCCTAGAAGTCACAAATAATAAGAAACCGCTATGGGAAGTCTTATTTAGGGGAACGGGGTCCGATAACGTAAAACGGCCGGTAGGGTCGTTACATTCTCCCCAGAATCCTAACGTAAAGCTCTGATACCACGTTGTCACGACCCAGAATCCTAATCCAAGTCGTGATTGCGCCCAACAACGGGGTTAGGCAAGCCAACGTAAATTTCACTAAATGCTTCTCTTTACTTGATTCAATTATTCACCCATTTACCGAATTTAACAAGTTAAATCATGATATCGAAAGATAATAACTCAGTGGTAGATAAAATAGCTATAAAGAAGCGCGAGCCAAAAGACGAGCATATATATATATATACAGCCCAAAATCCCAAGATAACCACTACGTGTGTGCCAGGAACTAATGTCACGAGTGTCACGGGCATACTAACAGGATAACCAAAAGATAGAATATACAATCCCATTGTCTGAATAAATAGACAGGAACAAAAGTAAATGAAACTCCATGGTGCTGCTGGGGATCGCCAGAAGAAAGCAGCTCACCGTGAAGTCAGGTCATCCTACGGTCAATATCTAGCTCCGGTCTGATAACCAGATGCACCAGCCTCAGAACCTGTACAATTAAGTACAGAAGTGCAGCATGAGTACATATTAAATAAATATGTACCCAGTGAGTATCCCGTCTAATCTCGAAGAAGTAGTGACGAGAGGTCGACTTGACACTCACTAAGGTCCACAGTATAATATAACAGAGTATAATGAAAACGGTAGGCATGTAAGACAGTGAACAACAAATATGTATAAAGCACAGGGATCCAAGTAAAGGCTGAAAGTAAATAACAATTTCCATTTCCTGTTCCCCAAATTATCTGTCAAGTCAACATCCATGAAACATTGCCAAATAATCATGCGCACACAAGAAGAAGACAACCAGCTGGAGTCATAAGGAAAATATCTATGCACTGCCGAGGATCGAACGGCCCGTCCCATAAATGCATTCTTACCATAGTCATGTCTGCGCACTGCCGAGGTTCGAACGACCCAAACCATAAGTGCGTCTTTCAAATTAATCATATTTGTGCATCTTTCAATCCGCCGTGGCGTACGGCCCGCTCTCATGAGAGTGGGGGAAATCACACATCGCTCACGGAATGTAAATTCCAAAGCAGTCACATGCACACAAAATAACTTTTGAAAACTTACTTTCCATAACCAATTCCTTTCAAATACACAATTTCCATAAAGCCTCAGAGAAACAATACTATACATAACATGATCTCATAGTACATATGGCATTACAAGGAAGCATATAAGGAATTACTAGGAAGCATATAAGGCATGCTGTGGGCCTAACTACCCGAACATAACAATGATAGCCACTACGAACGGACTCTCGTCACTTGGTGCATACATAGCCCCCAAAACAAGTGCACATAGCATATAAATCACCTATGGGGAAAATTCCCTTTTACAAGGTTAGAAAGGAGACTCACCTCGTGTCGAATCTACCCCTCGGACCAAGGATGCGCTCGAAACTCCGACCTCTACACCCGAGGACTCGCAACTAGCCAGATATTATATAATCATATCAATTCATCCTCAAGATAGGGAAATTATCCTATTTTGTCCAATAAATTAAACATTCTTGAAAAATTCTCAAATTTCAACCCCGGGTCCGCATGTTAAAGTTTCGAAAATTTCCAAAGGAATCACTCACCCATAGCCTAAGGATCATTAATATACGATTTCTACTTGATTTTATAGCAATAATGGAGCAATTTATCAAAATCCCTCAAGAACCCTAAATTGCTACCCAACTCTTGATTTTTCAATGATCTAGTGGTTAAGCCCATTAATAATTCATGCATTAAACTAGTATTAGGAAGGAATTAACTTACCTTAATAGTAGCTAGGTTGTGGTATGTTCTTCCCAAGCTCACAAGTCTCTAATGGTGGTGGAAAATGAATGAGAGGGGTGAAATCCCGAGTTTTGAAAAACATATACTGCCTGGCCTACAGGGATTCTGCACCTGTGGCTCGAGGACCACACCTGCGGTCTCGCTCCTGCGAGCTTGGGCTCGCACCTACGAAACTGGACGAGTGGGGCTAGGGTCGCACCTGGGAGGGATTACCGCACCTGCGGTTCCGCTCCTGCGGACCTTTGTCCGCACCTGCGAGAAAGGGGGGATCTCACCTAGGGTCGCACCTGGGAGGGATTACCGCACCTGCGGTTCCGCTCCTGCGGACCTTTGTCCGCACCTGCGAGAAAGGGGGGATCTCACCTAGGGTCGCACCTGCGATGCTTGGGACCGCAGGAGCGGTCCCACACCTGCGAGTGGGAAACCGCACCTGCGGTCACACCAGATCAGGTGCACCAGCAGTTGCATCAGCTGGTTTTTAGCCCCGTTTGGTGCCCGGGAGGCACCTGGGCCCACCCGAGCCCCCGTCCAAATATACCAACAAGTCCTAAATCATAATACGGACTCGCTCGACCTTCGGAATGGCCAAAACAACGCTAAATCTCAAAATAACACCCAAAAACCCCTACAACCATAACTTATGAAACTTCAAGTTCTTGATTCTATATCAATGCGCTGGACCGACCTATACAATTCGGAATGATATCAAATTTTGCAGACAAGTCATAAATGACATAACGGAAATATTCCCGGTCTCAGAATTTCTTTCGGACCTCGATATCATAAAATCACGTTCCAAACAAAATTTCAAACTTAAGGAAATCCTTATTTCTATATCGAGTGCCGAAATGCTCCCAGGTTATCGAAAACCCATTCCGATCACACGCTCAAGTCCGAAATCATCATACGAAGCTACTGACACTGTCGCAATGCGATTCCGAGGTCGTTTTCTCAAAATGTTGACCGAAGTCAAACTTGGCCAAATCGGCCAACCTTAAGGAACGAAGTGTTCCTATACTGCTCAAAGCACTACCAAGTCCTGAACCACCAGTCCCCGTAAGTCACAAATCACAAGAAGCCGCTATGGGAAGTCTTATTTAGGGGAACGAGATCCGATAACGTAAAATGACCGGTCAGGTTGTTACACAAGTAATAAATGACATAACAGAACTATTCCCGGTCTCGGAATTCTGTTCGGACCTCGATAACACAAAAACACGTTCCACACCTAAATTCTTAAACTTAAGGGATCATATTTCACTATTTGGCACCGAAACGCTCCCGCGTCATCCAAAACCCATTTCGAACATATGCCCAAGTCCGAAATCATCATACGAAGCTACTGGAACCACCGTAACTCGATTCTGAGGTCGTTTACTCAAAATGTTGACCGAAGTGAAATTTGGCCTTAAAGGCCAACCTTAAGGAACCAAGTGTTCCTATATCACTATAAACACTTCCGAATCCCGAACCACCCATCCCCGCAGGTCATAAATCATCATAAGCCGCTATGGGAAGTCTTATTTAGGGGAACGGGGTCCTAATACGCAAAATGACCAGTTAGGTCGTTACATTCTCCACCTCTTAAACAAACGTTTATCCTCGAACGGGTCTAGAATCATACCTGAAGTGTTGAATAAATGTGGATATCTGCTTCGCATGTCCTCCTCAGACTCCCAAGTCGCCTCCTCGACTGGCTGGCCCCTCCACTGGACCTTTACGGCAGAAACTCTCTTGAATCTCAACTGGTGATCCTGCCTATCAATGATAGCAAATGGCTCCTCCTCGTAGCCGAACTTCTCATCCAACTGAATAGTGCTGAAATCAACCACGTGAGAGAAGTGGGCGTGGTACATCCGGAGCATGGATACATGAAAGACCGGATGAACTCCTGATAAACTAGGAGGTAAAGCAATCACAGAAGCAACCTCTCCAACTCGCCTTAATACCTTGAAAGAACTTATAAACCTCGGGCTCAGTTTGCCCTTCTTCCCGAACCTCATAATACCCTTCATTGGCGAAACTTTCAACAGAACCTTATCTCTCTCCATATATGATACATCACGCGCCTTCTGATCTGCATAACTCTTCTGTCTGGACTGTGCTCTGCATAGCCTCTCCTGAATCAACTTCACTTTCTCCAAAGCATCTCTCACCAGGTCGGTGCTATATAGCTTAGCCTCGCCAAGATCAAACCACCCGATAGGAGTACGACATCGCCGACCATACAAAGCCTCAAATGTAGCCATCTCGATGCTGGACTGATAACTATTATTATAAGCAAACTCGGCCAAAGGCAGGAACTTGTCCCACTGACCTCCGAAGTCAATCACACATGCCTTGAGCATGTCTTCCAGTATCTGAACTGTACGCTCTGGTTGACCATCAGTATGAGGGTGGAATGTTGTGCTGAGATCTATCTGGGTACCCATCTCACTATGCAAAGCTCTCCAGAAGTGCGAGGTGAACTGAGGACCTCGATCTGATATAATGGACACCGGTAAACCGTGCAACCGAACTATCTCCCGAATGTTGATCCAGGCCAAACTCTCAAAAGTATAAGCAGTAGCCACTAGAATGAAATGCGCCGATTTGGTCAATCTATCCACAATGACCCAAACCGCGTCAACCTTCCGCGATGTCCGAGGCAACCCAACCACGAAGTCCATAGTGATACGCTCCCACTTCCACTCAGGAATAAATATCTGCTGAAGTAGGCCTCCTGGCCTCTGGTGCTCATACTTCACCTACTGGAAATTAAGACACCCAGACACATACTCCACTATATCTTTTTTAATCCGCCTCCACCAGAAATGCTGCTTCAAATCACGATACATCTTCGTAGCCCCAGGATGAACAAAATACCAAGAACCGTGTGCCTCCTCTAGAATCCTCTCCCTCATGCCATCAACATTAGGAACACATAAACGGCCTTGAAATCTCAGAACACCAACATCGCCAATAGTAACCTCCTTGGCACCACCCTGAACCACTGTCTCTCGAAGCTCTTCCAAGCACGGATCATCAAGCTGCCGAGCCTTAATTTTACCCAATAACGAAGACTGAGCAACCACATATGCTAGAACTCGACGAGGCTCTGAAAGGTCTAATCTCACCAGGCGATTAGCCAAGGACTGAATGTCCAAGGCTAGAGGTCTCTCCTCTGCTACAATATAAGCCAAGCTACCCATACTCTCCGCCTTCCTGCTCAAAGCATCTGCTACCACATTCGCCATGCCTGTATGATAAAGAATGGTGATGTCATAATCCTTCAGCAACTCAAGCCACTTGCGTTGCCTCAAATTAAGATCCCTCTGTTTGAACAAGTGCTGTAAGCTGCGGAGATCCGTATAAACCTCATAGGACACCTTATACAAATAGTGCCTCCAAATCTTAAGAGCATGAATAATCGCCGCCAACTCCAAATCGTGCACGGGATAATTCTTCTCATGAACCTTCAGCTGGCACGAAGCATAATCAATAACTCTCCCTTCCTACATCAAAACACACCCCAAGCCAACTCGTGAAGCGTCGCAATATACTGTATACATCCCAAAACCAGAAGGCAATACTAGAACTGGTGCTGAGGTTAATGCTGTCTTGAGCTTCTGAAAGCTCGCCTCACACTCGTTGGACCATCGGAACGGGACATTCTTCTGAGTCAATGTAGTCAAATGAGCTGCAATAGAAGAGAACCCCTCCATAAATCGGCGATAATAGCTTGCAAGGCCCAAAAAGCTCATGATCTCTGTAGCTGAAGTAGAACGCGGCCAACTACGAACTGCCTCAATCTTCTTAGGATCAACTTTGATACCCTCCCCGGATACCACATGTCCCAAGAATGCCACGGAATCTGACCAAAACTCACACTTGAAGAACTTAGCATATAGCTTTTGTTCTCGCAAGGTCTAGAGCACAACTCTCAAATGCTGCTCGTGCTCCCCCAGGCTACGCGAGTAAATCAAAATGTTATCAATAAAGACAATGACAAAGGAATCAATATACGACCTGAACACCCTGTTCATCAAGTCCATAAATGTTGCTGGGGCATTAGTCAAGCCAAAGGACATTACCAGGAACTCATAATGGCCATATCTCGTACGAAAAGAAGTTTTCGGAACATCCAAGGCCCGAATCTTCAATTGGTGGTACCCCGATCTCAAATCAATCTTAGAAAACACCCTAGCACCCTGCAACTGGTCAAACAAATTATTGATGCGCGGTAAAGGATACTTGTTCTTAATGGTGACCTTGTTCAGCTGGCGGTAATCAATACACATCCGCATGGACCCATCCTTCTTCTGCATAAAAAGGACTGGAGCACCCCACGGTGATACACTCGGTCTGATAAACCCCTTAGCTAACAACTTCTCAAGCTGCTCCTTCGGAGCCATATGGTACGGGGGAATGGAAATAGGCTGGGTGCCTGGAGCTACATCAATGCAGAAATCAATATCACGATCCGGAGGCATGCCTGGAAGGTCTGAAGGAAATACATCAGCAAACTCTCGAACAACTGGCACTGAATCAATCGTCGGAGACTCGGTGGTGGTGTCCTACACATAAGCAAGATAGGCCAGACAACCCTTCTCGACCATACGTCGGGCCTTCATGAATGAAATAACTCGTTTGGCTGCACTAACTGAGGAACCTCTCCACTCCAGCCTAGGCAACTCGGGCATTGCTAAAGTAACTGTCTTGGCATGGAAATCTAGCATGGCATTATAAGGAGATAGACAATCCATGCCTAAAATAACCTCGACATCAACCATGTCGAGCAATAGAAGGTTCGCTCTGGTCTCGTATCCACAGAAGGTGATCACACAAGATTGATAGATCCGGTCTACCCCCACAGAATCGCCCACAGAAGTGGACACATATATGGGTGAACCCAAGGACTCACGAGGAACATCCATAAAATGAGCAAATAAGGCTGAAACATATGAATATGTGGATCCTGGATCAAATAGCATTGATGCCTCTCTACCACATACTGAAATAGTACATGTGATCATGGCGTCTGAGGCCACTGCATCTGCTCGGGCCGGAATAGCATAGAATCTGGCTGGTGCATTGGAAGACTAACCTCTGCTGGAATGAATAGGAGCTGGCAGAGCTCCCCCTGCCTGGCCTTCACCTCTAGGGAGACCTCTACTAGTCTGTCCTCCACCTCTGGGTGGACAAGGCGCCGATGCTGAGTATGCAAGTTGATAACTCTGCTGAACAACCTTGCCTCGAAGCCTAGGACAAGTCCTCCTCATATGGCCTGAATCTCTACACTCATAACATCTCACTGGTGGCATGGCCTGCTGCCCTGAAGAAGAACCCTGGATAGCTGGGGAACGGTGAGAACCCTCTGGCATGACACTGAAGTAAGGACTGGAAGACCCCTGATGACCGGAATACCCGCCGAAGGAACCCTGAATGGCTAGTGGATGTTAGGAACTCTCCGGCATGGCGCTGAAATAAGGCCTCACTGGAGCACCACGGGGAGGTGGTGGAGGAGCTGAATACGGAGGCCTTCTAGGCTGGCCTCTACCGAACTGACCTCTACCCCTGGCTGGGGCACCTCTGAAATCTCCAGAAAACTTAGCTCTCTTGTCCTCCTGACCCTGCTCTCTGCCCCTCGATCAATAACCCTCATTCCGACGAGCTATCTCGACCACAAGCTGATAGGGAGTACCTATCTCCACCTCTCGGGCCATGTTGGCCCTAATACCTGAGTGCAATCCAGCCAAAAATCTCCGCACTCTCTCAGCGTCAGTAAGAAGTATCATAATGGCATGACGAGACAACTAAGAAAACCTGGCCTCAAAGTCTGTCACTGACATCTGTCCCTGCTCCAACTGCTCAAACTGATATCACAGCTCTTCCCTCTCAGAGGGTGGAATGTATCTGTCCAAGAACAATTGAGTGAACTGCTCCCAAGTGATAAGAGTGGAACCTGCTGGCCTACCAAGGATATAAGACTGCCACCATCTGCGGGCCCTGCCTTTAAGCTGAAAAGTAGTGAATTCTACTCCATGGGACTCCAGTATCCTCATGTTGTGCAGTCTGTCCCTTCACCTATCAATGAAATCCTGGGCATCCTCGCCCCTCTCACCTCTGAAGACAAGAGGGTGCAATCGGGTCCATCTATCTAGTAACTTCTGCGGATCATCGTCCGCAGCTGGTCTGAGCTCAGGTGCTGCTGCTACAGGCTGGGCTCCACCCACGGGCAGTGTACACAGAGTCTGATATACTGCTGCTGCATGTCCTGCGGCCTGGGCAGTAGGGGTCTGGGCTCCCCCTCCCGCCTGAGATGTGGCAGGATCCGCTGGAAATAAACCAGCCTGAGTCATACTGTCTATGAACAACATCATACAACCCATGGCCTCCTGGAAGCCTGGTGCAGTCATGAAGTCCATCGGAGCTGGATCTGGTTGAGGCACCTCACCCCGCTCCTCAGTAATAGGATCCTCTGCCGGATCCACTAGGGGTTCTAGTGGAACAACTCTGGGATGTCCTCGTACCCTACCTCGGGTCGGTGCCCTCCCCCGTCCTATGCCACTGCCTCGGACGGCAGGGGTAGCGACATCTCCCGGGCCTGGAACATCAACCGCGCGAGTCCTCACCATTTGTGAGAGAGTAGAAGAATGAGGTTTAGTACAAGTCTTCCCTACTGTCTGAAGAAAATAGTACAGACAAAATAAAAGAAAATAGGAACTCCAAGGTGCTTCCAGAGATAAGCGTCAAGGAAAGCAGCTCACCGAGAAGTCCACGCCCACTATACGTCAGAGACGAGCACCGGATGAATACCCAGATGCACCTGCCTCAGAGCCTGTACAATTAAGTACAGAAGCGTAGCATGAGTACATAAACAAATATGTACCCAGTGAGTATCCCGTCTAATCTCGAAGAAGTAGTGACGAGAGTTAGACGTGATACTTACTAGGGACAACAATTCAATAACATAATCTAATAAAGAATAGGCAGGTATAACAACTGTAGAAATCACAAGGGTATGAAATATCAAGTATAAATTTACAATTTTACCTTTACATAGAAAATTTCCCTAGCATTTAATGTACTAAAGTCCCTTTCACATGAAGTATTTATACAATTTCAACAAAACTCCCAGTCAACTATATAGCACGTAATATGCCAAAGCGCACGGCCGAAGCGTCGCAAAAATAAATGTGCAATGCCGAGGGTCGAACGACTCGAACCATAGATGCATCTATTACCCCGCTCATGAATCAAACATGCGACGTGGTTGACATAATATTAAGGCTACCCCGCTCGCGAATCATACATGCGACGCGGGTGCTCGTATACATACACAGAATTATCAGGAAATCCAGGAATTCAATAGAGATTATACTTGCAAACAAAAACTTAAGCATCTGAAATTTTGAACGTATCTTCCTAATATTATCATGCTAATTCAAGGGTAATAAGCAACTCAAAATACATTTAGGGGTACATGTAAGGTACATAAAAGCATGCTCATAAGTCCTAAAACTACCCGACATGGCATAATTGTAGCTACGCACGGACTCTCGTCAATTCGTGCGTGCGTAGCCCCCACAAATGAGGACATTTAAATCATGTATAATCACCCATGGGGACAATTCCCTCTTACAAGGTTATAAAGGAGACTCACCTCGTGTCGAATCTACTTCCCGGACCAAGAACGCACCCGAAACTCCAAACTCGCCACCCAAGGACTCGAAACTAATCAAATGTTATGTAAATATATAAATTATACTCAATAGCATGGAATTCTCCTATTTACTTAGTCATTTCATCATTCTTGAAGAAATCCCAATATTCATCCACGGGCCTGCACGCTCGGATTCCGATTTTTTTTGAAGGAATCGATTACCCATAACCTAAGGATCATTAATATATAGTTTTTGTGTGAATTCATGGCAAAGTTCTTGGTAATTATCCCAATTGATATAAAACCTAGGTTTTTAATCTAACCCATGATTTTCCTCTAATTAATGTGTTAATCCACCTAAAAGTTCAAGTATTCAACTTAAATTATAGTAGAAACCACTTACCTCTCAGTTGCTAGGTGAAATCCCCTCTTGAAAGCTCCAAAAATCACCCAAGTGAAGAAAAAGGGCAAAAATGGGACTAAGTCCCGTTTAAGAACAACACTGCACAGCTGCCCCTTATGTGTGATCGCAGCTGGGGGCAGTGCAATCGCGGAAGTCAACTGGTCAAGGTCCCTGAGGGCCTACTGTGCGACCGCAGAGGGGTACGTGCGATCGTGGAGAGAAAACTAGGCCAGACCTGTGCGATTGCGGGGGAGGGGGGTGCGAACGCGGAGAAAAAAATTGGGCTAGGCCATAAATCACCCTTGTGCGAACGCTCATAGGCCCATGCGATCGCACAGGGCATTTCCCCACACCCCTGCCAACTCTTCTGTGCGATCGTACAGGGCATTTCCCCACACCCCTGCCAACTCTTCTGTGCGATCGCATTAATGCACCCGCGATCGCACTGAAGGAAACGAGTCAGTGAAAAATCTGGTGTTTTGAATTTAACTCCGATGGGTTTGAAACTCACCCGAGCCCCTCGGGACCCCATCCAAAGGCACTGGCAAGTCTGTATTCATGATACGGACTCGCTCGAATTTTCAGAATGTCAAAAACAACAACGAAACTAAGAATTCGACCCCAAAACCAATATTGAATCAAACTTTGAACTTAAAGTTCTAGAATTCGCTTTCAATGCGCCGAACCGACCTATACTACTCGGAATGATACCAAATTTTGTAGGCAAGTCATAAATGACATAACAGATTTATTCCTAGTCTCGAAATTCCGTTTGGACCTCGATAACACAAAAACACGTTCCACACCTAAATGCTTAAACTTAAGGGATCATATTTCACTATTTTGGAGCCGAAACACCCCCGGGTCATCCAAAACCCATTCCGAACATACGCCCAAGTACGAAATCATCATACGAAGCTATCGGAATTGTCGAAATTCGATTCCGAGGTTGTTTACTCAAAGTTTTGACCGAAGTCAAATTTGGCCTTAAAGGCCAACCTTAAGGAACCAAGTGTTCCTATATCACTCTAAATACTTTTGAATCCTGAACCACCCATCCCCGCAGGTCATAAATCAGCATAAGCCGCTATGGGAAGTCTTATTTAGGGGAACAGGGTCCTAATACGCAAAACGACCGATCGAGTCGTTACACATACCCTCAAGACAGAATTTAAAGACATTACTTACCTCAAACTAGCTCGAAAAGCTACTCTGCAAAACGCTTGCCCCTCGAATCAACTTCAAATTTCTCCAAATCTATAAATAGCAGATTTTTCACATTAAATTATGCTAAGGGGATGATACTCAATCGAAAGATATCAATTTTAAGCACAAAACCCGACCCTCGGGCCCGCATCTCGGAACTCGACAAACTTTATACCAAAACGATCCTCATCATCTCACGAGTCTGTACATATAAAGAACTCTAAAATCGGAGTCCAAATGACCCCTCAAATCACCCCTAAAAGGTCTCATAATCTCAAGCCCTAGTTTTCCCTTTTTCCAATGATTTTGCTCAATGATGCACAAACGTTTTCCTTCAAAAACCCTCAAAAAGTCCCCCTTTTTATACTTATCTGCCCAGGCTTTTCACACCTGCGGCCTTATTCACGCACCTGCGGTCCGCACATGCGCTCAGGTGGACCGCACCTGCAGTTTTTCATTAACCGGTCAATTCTCGCACCTGCGGCTCCACTTCCGCACCTGCGACCTCGCAGGTGCTGTCAAGTGTCCGTATCTGCGACTTACTCCTGGGCTGGCCAACTTCTGTATCTGCAGAGCCTCATCCCACTCCTGCAGCTCGCACCTACGGTCAAACATCCGCAGGTGCGGAAACAACAGTGAATTCACACCACCAGCTGTTTGTTGCACTTTTCAACTCTGAAACTTCTCGTTAACCATACGAAATCAATCCCGAGCCCCTAGGGACCCCATCCAAACATACCAACACATCATATATGATCACTCAAACTTAGTTGCACTCTCGGAACACCCAAAATAACATCAAAACACCAAAATCACATCAAATTCAAGCTTATGAACTTTATAGTTTCTAAAATTTACCAAAGATGCCAAAACTAACCAAAACACATCCGATTGACCTAAAACTTTGCAGACATATCAAAAAAGAACATTACGAACCTGTTCCAACTTCCGGAATTCCATTCCGACCTCGATAGCCTATTTTCCACGGCCGACCAGAAATCACCAAAAACTAACTTTCGGCAATTCAAGCCTAATTCTACACCGGACATCAAAAATATTCCAAATACACTCCTATGTCCCAAATCACCTAATGTAACGACCCGGTCAGTCGTTCCATAGAATTTGCACCGTTATTCCTTTTATTCCCTTGACATAGTTTGGTTATATTTTTCTCGATGTGTTAGAGTTGGTAGGCTCAGAATCGGAATGGTTGTAGTGAGAGTTTAACCATTTAGTCTTTAAAAATAGCCTTAAAGTGGGAAAAGTCAACCGAGAGTTGATTTATTGGTAAACGACCTCAAAATGCGGATTTTATGATTCGGATAGCTTCGTTAGGTGATTTGGGACTTAGGAGTGTGTTCAGAGTATTTTTGTGATGTCCGGTGTAGAATTAGGCTTGACTTGGCGAAAGTTAGTTTTTGGCGATTTCTGATCAGCAGTGAAAAATAGGCTATCAGGGTCGGAAGGGAATTTTGGAAATTGGAACAGGTTCATAATGTCATTTTGGACGTGTCTGTAAATTTTCAGGTCAATCGGAGTTGTTTTGGGTAGTTTCGGCATAGTTGGTGGAATTTATAAATGTCAATGTTCATAGGCTTGAATTCGATGAGTTTTTGGAGTTTTGACATTGTTTTTGGTGTTTCAAAGGCTCGGCTAAGTTTGAATGGTCATACATGATGCGTTGGTATGTTTGGTCGGGGTCCCGAGGGGCTCGAGATGGTTTTGGGTGGTTAACGGGAAGTTTGGAGTGACTTTGGTGATTCTGCAGGTTGCTGTTGCTGGTGTTTTCGCACCTGCGGAAAGGGAGCCGCAGGTGCGGTTCCGCAAGAGCGGACTGGGCTCCGCAGGTGCGAGATTTGGCTGAGTGGGGAGTGGTCCGCAGGTGCGAGGAATTTGTCGCACCTGCGAGGTCGAAGGCGCGGAAGATGGATCGCAGGTGTGGATTTGAGAGGTTCCAGGGGAGATCGCAAGGAGCATCGCACCTGCGAAGCCGCAGGTGCGAGTAAGTGGTCGCAGGTGCGAGATCCCTGGACAGAAAGTATAAAAACCAGCCTTCGTGAATTTTAGCCATCTTTCTCAATATTTCATCCGGGTTTGAAGCTTTTGAAGTTGAAGAGGGAATTCGATAGTGCTTCGTGGAGGTAAGATTTTTGGACTCTAAACTCGTTAATGCATTATTAAAGGTCGGATTAATGATGGGAAATTTGGGAAAAAATTAGGGAAAATGGTTAGTTAGGGCTTGGGATTAAGAGGCTTTGAAATGGGGATTTGAGGGGTCATTTGGACTCCGAATTCAGTTTTGTTGGTATGTATTAACTCGTGGGAGGACGAAGATTCTTGTGGTGTAAATTTTTTTGAGTTCCGAGACGTGGGCCCGCGGGTCGGATTTGACCAATTTCGGAATTTTTGAGTATTCTTGATAAATTTCGATTGGGATTAGTTCCTTAGCATATTATAATGATATTCATCTGATTGTTGGTAGATTTGGAGCACCCGGAGGGTAAATTTAGAGGCAAGGGCACTGCGGAGTAGTATATTAGCCGGTTTTGAGGTAAATAACGCTTCCAAACTTGGAAGTGAGGGTTCAAAACCCCAAACTATCTGATATTTGATGTTAGTTAAGGTGACGCACTTGCCAAGTGATGGGCATGCGAGCGTACATCGTATATTTGTAGCCTGACTTATCCCACGGCACTTCCAAATGGTTATCTCGGGTTGATATTGGTGTTGTAAAGGTTGCGTTTACCTTGAACGCAATAGAATCATGCTAAGTATAAATGTTAAGGCTTTACGCCGATACGTTCATACCGGAATGGTTGATTATTGATGTCTCTGTTTATGATTATTGTTTCCATGTACTCAGTCCTGTTATAGTATATTTTCATGCCTCAGTCTCAGAAATTGTTAATAACATGCATATTTATCATTGTTTGCGCTGATTTATACATCTGTGAGCCATATGAGTGAGACTAGACAAGGTATTGACTGAGTGAGGCCGAGAGCCTGATATTGAGGCAGTTATGAGATTGGACTGCACACCGCAGCGATCATTGAATCATGCCTTCATTGGCTTGATATAGCACTTGGGCTTATAGGGGCCTCTTTGGAGTCTTTACACCCCCTAATAAGCGCACAAATATTGAGGGATGGATCTTCCCTGGACATGGATCTTGTCCGAATGATATGTTCCGGAGATGGACCTTGTCCCTGGGGCTTATGTTAGGGAGATGGATCTTCTCCGTGGGGATGGATCGGCCTTTTTCCTCAGTACTAGGTGACTGCGTCACTTCTGTTATGTAATATCCGGGATGGACTTTCCCTGGGCCGGAAGGCCAGATTCTAGTACTGAGTGGACCACCTTATGGGAGTTTGATTACTAAGTACACATCATTCTTGATTCTATATGAATTCATGCGGTTATGCAGGGCTACAGACATAAATGGATGCATCTTGTTTAATTTCTTATATATTATTGTCATGTCCAAGTTATATATTGTTGTTCATAACTATCGGAGGTTTAGTCCATCACAACCTCTCAGCTCGTAGTTTGATTTCGTTACTACTGAGTTGGTGTACTCACGTTACCCCCTACTCCTTGTGTGCAGATCCAGGTACACCGAGATTCAGCTCTGGACACTGATTAGCAGCAGTTTCATCAGAGTTGATGAGGTAGCAGCTGGCGACCGTGATCTAGTCATCTATTTCTCTTCTACCTGTCGTATTTGCTTTCAGACTATGTTGGTCATTTCTTTTGCGATTGTATTATGTATTAACAGCTCATGACTGTGTGACACCGGATCTGGTAGTTGTAGATTTTGGGTTTTTGGTTTCATAAGCTTCTTTTAAATACAGATCTTTAGTATATTTAACTTCAGGCAGTTGAAAAATGGTAATTTACTTAATAAATGGTTCAGGATTAGTTATAATAGGTGGCTGGCCTGGTTTTACGACAAGCGCCATTACGGCCCGAAATTGGGTCGTGACAAGTTGGTATCAGAGCTCTAGGTTGAATAGGTCTCACCAGTCATGAGCAGGTTTAGTAGAGTCCTGCGGATCGGTACGGAGACGTGTGTACTTATCTTTAAGAGGCTATAGAACCCTTAGGAAACATTCCAATTTCTTGAATTCTTGTCGTGTGAATCCATTTGATTCATCAAAAAGCGTAACTCTTTGAATTCCTTTCATGTATTCGAATGTGCATGCGAGCGCTTGGTATCAGTTGTGCGTTGGCGGCTGGTGACTTCCATGGGTGAGATATGATTTTTAACATTTTAATAATGGGCCAGTCGGAAGGACTTGAGGCCGGATTTTTGTCTGTGGCTTGAGTGCTAAGATTTTGGTTGTGTAATCACATGTGTTGGGGGACTTATATGTTCGTTTGTGTCCTTATTGATGGAACCTTGTTACTAGATGACTACGTGGTTGAGCGTGGGTGTAGCGGGAGATGTGGCAAGAACCATTGATTATTTGACTTCTGTATTGAGTTAGAATATGGCTTTGAGTTATGAGTATTGAAGGACCTCTCGTATAGTTTAGTTGTGGAGTGAAGTGGGTTTTCCTGTTATGTTCTGAGTTCCTGTGATGTCTTTTGAACTGACCAATGCCCCAGAAACGTTCATGTAATTGATTGACGGTGCATGCAGCCATTTTATAACTCCTTGGTTATTGTGTTCATAGATGACATCATGGCATACTCGCGTAGCCAGGGGTAGCATACTCAGCATTTGATTATGGTATTACAAGGATATAGGGAGGAGATGCCTTGTGCAAAGTTCTCCAAGTGTGAATTTTTGGCGCAGTTCAGTAGCATTCTTGGGACACGTGGTGTCCAGTGAAGGTATCTATGTGGTCAGACGAGTGTGAGTAGAGCTTCCAAAAGCTCAAGATTTCCTCGACCACATCCCCAGTGTTAGTATTGCCATCAGCTTCAGGTTCTTATACCGCTTAATGGGATATCTCGCGGGCAGTCAGTGGTTATGTTCTAATGTAGGAAGGTATAGTGATTGAGTGATAGCTATGATTTTTGGAAGTGTATAGGGAGATATCATTTTGATGTTAAGCAGGCAGGGGTATCTCCTGCTGGTTGTCCTGAGGTGTGTGGCCCTTATGTTTATATGTAGTAAGTTCTCTCTATTAGTAAATGATGTATGTTGTAGTTTGAGTTTAAATCACTTGAGGGAGTTGGCATGACCATTACGATGGTGAATACAAGATTTGCATACGAGTTGAGGGTTAGATGGTCTGGGTCATATGAGCGTATAAAGGATTTATCTGAATCCCACCACAGTATGGTGGCAGTAATAGTGTATGGTCATCGTGAGTTATTGTTTGTCTTGATCGTTGGCTTTGAGCCAAGTGGGGGAGTTTGTTAATGGTAAGTTGATTGCACGATTATGTGTTGTATTGGTTTCGGTTTGATGTAGATTGGTGAATCAGTTATGACCTGCAGAGGTGGAGTCTGGGAATGACTCGAGTAATGGAAATTTCTTCGATACAAGTTGTATTGTACTATACGGATAGTGGAATTCAATGTATGATGGAGTTGTACTGGTAAGTGTAGAGTGTGCAATGTATGAGTGTGCTTGTTGCTTCAAGGGTGTGGATTACTTTCCTAGTATGTGGATTACAAGTGGGGTCAGGTCGTTCTGTTTACTTGGTTAGCGTAATTGAAATTGCGTAGAGTAAATGACGTTCGAGAATGGTTCAGACGGATTCAAGGTTATATGTAGCGATCGAGGATCTTCAAGGTGTGAGAAGGGCTAGAACTGAGATTTACGGGGAAGGTGTCAAGGCTTGTGGTGTATTTGCATTATCATTGATTCTATCCATCAGTATCAGGAAAGTGAAGGTAATGGCTTTAAATTCGCAGGAAGTCTCTTCAGGGTAAGTATTTCTAATGTGGTGAATTTGGGGGTAATTGAGGGAGTATTCAGCGGCTTATGAGCCTTAGACGATATATTTTTATGTTCGGGTTTCGTGCGGTGAGTCGGGATTGAGAATTGCAGTATTATGGCAAGAAGGAGTATCAATTCGAAGGTAAGTCAGAAGAAACTTGGATAAATAGGACAGCTTGGTAGTACGTCAGATCGGCATGATAAGGGATATGGTTAGTTCTTTGGGTGTTTATAAAGAAATGATTTGTTACAGGTGTTTCTTAGCAATTCTCTTGGAACTGGTGGCATGCATAGCTTGGTTGAGTTAGAAGGATTCAGTCCTGGTGGTTTAGTGTTGTACAAATAAGATTCAGGAGTTCTTGATGGTTTCTACCACTGTTAGAGATGTATATTTCTACTGGCGTGAGGGCCATGTGATGTATAGTGATTTTGCTTCTAGATGTGATCAAATGGAAAGTTCTTAGCTAGTTGAGTACGTAGTTGTTGTGGCTAGGAAGGGAGCATGAAGTTCTCATATTTATCATAGGATTGCATGGCGTATGTGGTATTTTGTGTATAGTGGCATATGTGAGGTCCCAGTTCAGTTCTGGAAGGAAGGTCAGAACTGGCAGTTTCAGATGATTAGGTAAAGGATACCACTATTGGGTGGCTGGATGAGAGTATACATTCATTAAGGACAATGTGTTTAAGGCGATGTGTTTTGAATAAGGGTGCTTCAATTGGTTTCACGACGCTCTCTTGTTGGATCGACTGATGATATTCAAGGTTTCTTGGTAACATAAAAGAATTATGGGGGTATCCCCGTGGAATAATTGAGTATCAGGGATGTGTTATATATTCGGGAGGTAGAGTGGAGATTAGATATAGTAAATTTGGGCGCTTCATGGACTTTAAGATTAAGAGTTTTTATAAACGAATTATTTTGTGGTGGTCAACTATGAGGATGCGAGCAAAGCTAGTCAAGTGTTAGTATATGTCATGATTCAGTCATTATGAACCTTTGGGGAGTTATCTACCTGTTGTGGATGACCATAGTTGATTTAGAATATAATTATTGGTAGGCCAGTATGGGTGTGTTTTCTACACTGAGTCGGAATTATTGACCCCAAATTGCTATTGTTGAGGGATGTACCATTTAATTGTCACTGAGCTTATTCGTGTTTTCGAGTGATCTATGAGTTACCTTTCGGTGTTTCGAGGAGTTGTTATTGTTGGTTATATATGTGCATAGGGTGTAGTTCTATCGGGGCTTTATAGTGAGATGTGAGTAAGGTAAGTAATTGGGTGTTGCAGGATTGAGACGTGTTGGTTATGTTCTTTCTGGTTCGGGTGGCATGGTATCGTCCGATTTCCCCGTGGTTATGGCAATGCACTTTGAGTAATTGATGTCGAATTTCGCATGGTTATTGATTTTAAGCAAGGTGTCTTGGAGTATGTCATGTGGTCCAGCGGTTGGATAGGATCACGCTTTGCAGCTCAGTCAGGTAGAGGTATGATCCTTGGTGTCGGATTTGTGTGATATGGTTTCACGATGTGTATCAGGCTTTTAGCATGATGTGGTAATGGCAGGAGTTAGTGGCAGTATAGTCCTCTCATCTAAATCTTCTATTTTATGAATTGAGCTATTGGCATGTTGTAATTGAGTGCACGAGTTGCACAAGTTATGGCTCTGGATAGTATTGATGCTGATCGAATGAATGGTTGTTGGTTTCTACGTGTTTCTCTCATCATCGGCACCATATGAAGGTGTTAAAGAAAGGCTTTGTTTGATAAGAGGTTATCATCGGTATTGGGTTGTTATAAACAGCTATTGTGATTAGGAGTCATCTCTATGGGTGATTGAGTCATGTGGTATATTATGTGATTTCATCTTGTGTTGCGGATATGGCTTGATACAGCGTGTTCAGACTATTTCAGCTTATAGTCATGGAAATTTGATCTTGTGAATGGACTCATAAGTGAAAATTTAGTTCTAAGGTTTATGGGTCAGGATCGTACTTCGAAATTTCAACTGTGATGTGCTATTAGACCTATATGGAGTAAGGTGACGTGGAATCTCCTCCTAATATGTGCATGGTAGGTTACACAGTAACTTTTGGTGGTGTTTGGAAAAACTCTAGGCACGTTCGAGGACGAACGTATGTTTAAGTGGGGGAGAATGTAACGACCCGGTCGGTCGTTTCGTAGAATTTGCACCGTTATTCCTGTTATTGCCTTGGCATAGGTTGGTTATACTATTCTCGATGTGTTAGAGTTGGTAGACTCAGAATCGGAATGGTTGTAGTGAGAGTTTAACCTTTAGTCTTTAAAAATAGCCTTAAAGTGGAAAAAGTCAACTAAGAGTTGACTTATTGGTAAACGACCTCGGAATGCAGATTTTATGATTCAGATAGCTTCGTTAGGTGATTTGGGACATAGGCGTATGTTCGGAGTATTTTTGTGATATCCGGTGTAGAATTAGGCTTGAATTGGCGAAAGTTAGTTTTTGGCGATTTTCGATCGGTAGTGGAAAATAGGCTATCAGGGTCTGAATGGAATTTCGGAAGTTGGAACAGGTTCGTAATGTCATTTTGGATGTGTTTGCAAATTTTTAGGTCAATCGGAGTTGTTTTGGGTAGTTTCGGCATCGTTGGTGGAATTTAGAAATTTCAATGTTAATAGGCTTGAATTCGATGATTTTTTGGAGTTTTGACGTTGTTTTTGGTGTTTTGAAGGCTCGACTAAGTTTGAATGATCATACATGATGCGTTGGTATGTTTGGTCGGGGTACCGAGGGGCTCGGGATGGTTTTGGGTGGTTAACGGGAAGTTTGGAGTGACTTTGGTGATTCTGCATGTTGCTGTTGCTGGTGTTTTCGCACCTGCGGAAAGGGAGCCGCAGGAGCGGACTGGGCTCCGCAGGTGCGAGATTTGGATGAGTGGGGAGTGGTCCGCAAGTGAGAGGAATTTGTCGCACCTGCGAGGTTGCAGGCGCGGAAGATGGATCACAGGTGCGAATTTGGGAGGTTCCAGGGGAGATCGCAGGTGCGGAAGGAGCATCGCACCTGCGAAGCCGCAGGTGTGAGTAAGTGGTCGCAGGTGCGAGATCCCTGGACAGAAAGTATAAAAACCAGCCTTCGCGAATTTAAGCCATCTTTCTCAATATTTCATCCGGGTTTGAAGCTTTTGAAGGGTTTTTGAAGAGGGAATTCGATAGTGCTTCGTGGAGGTAAGATTTTTGGACTCTAAACTAATTAATGCATGATTAAAGGTCGGATTAATGATGGGAAATTTGGGAAAACAACCAGGGAAAATGGGTAGTTAGGGCTTGGGATTAAGAGGCTTTGAAATGGGGATTTGAGGGGTCATTTGGACTCCGAATTCAGTGTTCTTAGTATGTATAGACTCGTGGGAGGACACAGATTCTTGTGGTGTAAATTTTGTTGAGTTCCAAGGCGTGGGCCAGGGGGTCGGGTTTGACCAATTTCGAGATTTTTGAGTATTCTTGATAAATTTTGATTGGGATTAGTTGCTTAGCATATTATAATGATATTCCTCAGATTGTTGGTAGATTTGGAGCACTCGGAGGCCTAATTTAGAGGCAAGGGCATTGCGGAGTAGTATATTAGCCGGTTTTGAGGTAAGTAACGCTTCCAAACTTGGAACTGAGGGTTCGAAACCCCAATATGTCTGATATTTGATGTTAATTAAGGTGATGCACTTTCCAAGTGACGGGCATGCGAGCGTACACCGGATATTTGTAGCCTGGCGCATCCCACGGCACTGCCTAACGGTTATCTCGGGTTGATATTGGTACTGTAAAGGTTGCGTTTACCTTGAACGTAATAGAATCATGCTAAGTATAAATGTTAAGGCTTTACGCCAATATGTTCAGACCGGAACAGTCGATTATTGCTGTCTCTGTTTATGATTATTGTTTCCATGTACTCAGTCATGTTATAGTATATTTTCATGCCTCAGTCTCAGAAATTGTTAATTACATGCATATTTATCATTGTTTGGGCTGATTTATACATCTGTGAGCCATATGAGTGAGACTAGAAAAGGTATTGACTGAGTGAGGCCGAGAGCCTGGTATTGAGACAGTTATAAGATTGGATTGCACACCGCAGCGATCATTGAATCATGCCTTCGTTGGCTTGATATAGCGCTTGGGCTTATAGGAGCCCCTCCGGAGTCTTTACACCCCCAGTGAGCACACAGATATTGAGGGATGGATCTTCCCTGGACATGGATCTTGTCCGAATGATATGTTCCGGAGATGGACCTTCTCCGTGGGGCTTATGTTCCGGAGATGGATCTTCTCAGTGGGGCTGGATCGACCTTTTTCCTCAGTACTAGGTGACTGCGTCACTTGTGTTATGTAATACCTGGGATGGACTTTCCCTGGGCGGGAAGGCCAGATTCTAGTACTGAGTGGACCACCTTATGAGAGTTTGATTACTGAGTACACATCCTTCTTGATTCTATATGAATTCATGCGGGTATGCAGGGCTACAGACATAAATGGATGCATCTTGTTTAATTTATGATATATTACTGTCATGTCCAAGTTATATACTATTGTTCATAACTATCGGAGGTTTAGTCCGTCACTACCTCTCAGCCCGTAGTTTGGTTTCGTTACTACTGAGTTGGTGTACTCACGTTACCCCCTGCACCTTGTGTGCAGATCCAGGTACACCGATATTCAGCTCTGGACAGTGAGTAGCAGCAGTTTCATCAGAGTTGACGAGGTAGCAGCTGGCGACCGTGATCACGTAATCTCTTTCTCTTCTACCTGTCGTATTTGCTTCCAGACTATGTTGGTCATATCTTTTCGGATTGTATTATGTATTAGCAGCTCATGACTGTGTGACACCGGATCCAGGAGTTGTAGATTTTGGGTTTTTGGTTTCATAAGCTTCTTTTAAATACAAATATTTAGTATATTTAACTTCAGGCAGTTGAAAAATGGTAATTTACTTAATAAAAGGTTCAGGATTAGTTACAATAGGTGGCTGTCCTGGTTTCACGACAGGCGCCATCATGGCCCGAAATTGGGTTGTGACACCTAACGAAGCTATCCGAACCATAAAATCTGCATTCCGAGGTCATTTACCAATAAGTCAACTCTTAGATGACTTTTCCAACTATAAATCTATTTTTAGAGACTAAATGTCTCAATTCTCACTATAACCATTCTGAACCCGAGCCAACCGACTCTAACACATCATAAACAGTATAACCACATATGACAAGGCAGTAACAGTAAATATAATGCAGATTCTACGTAATGATCGACCGGGTCGTTACATGATTATAATAAAATATTATAATATTACTGCATATTAAATATCGAAATACATATTTATAATATGTATGCAATTTTCTTTACATCTCATATACTTCCACTAGTATATGGTATTATTGATTCAGAGAACGATGCTGCTTGGACGTAGTTCTTTGAGCTATTCAAGGAAGTATATGGTGAGAGGGAAAGCATGTGCATTGTTTCAGATAGGAACGAAAGTATCATCAAGTATGTATCAAGAGTGTATCCAATTGTACCACATTTTGCTTGTATATGGCATCTTTGGAACAACGTATATAAGAAATTCAAAAAGAGTCATTCAAAGTTGAGCGAGATATACTTCTCGATGGCAAAAGCATACATACAGGCTGAGTTTGACAGTCTGATGGAGAAGGTGGAGAAAGTAGATATTAGGGTGAAGGAATACTTGGAGTTAGCTGGATACAAAAAGTGGGCTAGGTTGTTGCACCCGTTAACAGGGGATGGACAATGACGTCAAATATTGCTAAGTCAATCAATGCCACACTTGTGTCAGCAAGTGACTTGCCAATATAAGACTTCCTTGAAGAAGTTAGGAAAATATTTGGACGTTGGAATTGCAGCAATCGGAAAGAAGCTTCACAGACATACACAACACTTGGGAAAAAATACCAGGAGATGTTTACCTTGAATGAGGCAATGTCTACACGAATGACTGTAAGTTGCCTTTTATTTACGTATTTGTATCCTATGTTTAGATATGGTACAAGGTATTTAACTGTATATATTTAAAGGTAGCCATGGACGTTGTATCCTATATTCATTCAAGACTCCTCTTTAATATTCTGCCAACATTCATATAGTATGTATTCTAATATATTCAATGTATTTAACTGTATATACGTGTATGTATTTGAATTTTGTATGTATAAATATGTTTGTATTTAATGTAGTTGTGATTCTTAAAGCTAAATAAAAGTTTAATACACTATATTAAAATCATATTTAATTATATATATATTGTAATTAATACGTCTATTCTTTGATATATATGTATATATATATGATTTGCTTTTTAAATAATTCAAACTAATAGGTCTATGTTTAAATGTAGGTGGTGCCATCGACTGAATATTTGCATACGGTGAACGATGAAGGAAGGCATTACACCGTGTGCCTTTTAGAGAGAAAATGCAGTTGTGGGCGGTTCCAAGTCGACGAATTACTATGCCCACACGCTTGGGCGGTCCTGAAGAGCAAGTTTCTAATGCCAGAAGATTATTTCTCTGACTATTACAAACCAAAGTCTGTTGTAATGACATATGAGGTGTCTGTGTATCCATTGCCGGACCGGAAAGAATGGAATATACCAGCACATATATCAGATGAAGTTGTATTACCACCCAAATGGAAAAGACCTCTTGGAAGATCAAAGAAGAAGCGTGATAAGCCGTTCATTGAATTTATGCAGAAGAAAAATCAACATTCGTGTAGCATATGTGGGCAGGAAGGACATAATAAACGTACTTTTAGAAATGCTCCACGTAGAAATTAGTTCACATTCTGACGTGTAATAATGTTATAACGATTTGTCATAGATTCCGGTGACATTTCGAATATAATCTGGATATATTTAGTTGGTGTATTAAATCTGAATACGTAATTAAAATTACTTCATTATATCTGAATATAGATGAATACAATCACTGAATACATATGATTACTCTCAGTTATATACATAGGATATGATTGTATTGTAAAAAGGTGTACTGAGTTTGTCCAAGTATTAATCACAAGCGCACTCATCAAATTTAACATGTAAAGGTACCTGGCTTTAGGCAGGCCTTGCAAGGCAAAAGCCAGGCTGGGGCCGGCTTTAGGCTGGCCTTGCAAGGCAAAAGCAAGGCTAGGGCTGGCTTTAGGCAGGCCTTGCAAGGCAAAAGCCAGGCTGGGGCTGGCTTTAGGCTGGCCGTGCAAGGCAAAAGCCACGATGGGGATGGCTTTAGGCTGGACTTGCAAGGGAAAGGCCGGGCTGGGGCTTGCTTTAGGCAGGCCTTGCAAGGCAAAAGCCAGGCTGGGGCTGGCTTTAGGCTAGCCTTGAAAGGGAAAGGCCAGGCTGTGGCTGGCTTTAGACAAGCCTTGCAAGGCAAAAGCCAGGCTGGGGCTGGCCTTAAGCTGGCGACGCCAGGGTAAATCCAAGCATACTCAAGCGTTCGAACTGATGATTTTTTTTTAATACATATCGTATATCAGATTGAATATGATTTCTGAATATTAAATACATGTATTCAAATACACCTGAATACATATTAATACAATCTTTTATACACGTATAGATGTCTAAATATGTATTGTACAAAGGTCTAAATACACTTGAATACATATGCATACAGTTCAAATACACCTGAATACATATTAATACAATCTGTTATACACGTATAGATGTCTAAATATGTATTGTACAAAGGTCTAAATACACTTGAATACATATGCATATAGATGCATACATGTATTCATAATACACCTGAATACATATTAATACAATATATTATATAAATATGACGGTCTAAATACACCTGCTGAAAATATGGGAACATAATCTGGTGAATACATATAATGTCACGACCCAAAATCCATAAGGTCGTGATGGCGCCGGACACCACTGTCAGGCAAGCCAATCATTAAATTGTTGAGTTAAATTCCTGTTTTAACATTTTCGAAATCATTACCTTTCACTTACATCCCAATGAGGGAATAAAAATTTATTAAATAAGTACGTCAGATAAATAATTCAATTTATTAGAGTAAATCCCAACCACGTCCCAGAACCCAGTGACACAAGTACATGAGCAAAACTCTAAGAATTTATACAAATTACTAAAGCTTGTCCGCAATACAAATTGGACAAGAAAATTGAAAATGACAATAAATACAATACGAGGAAGACTCTGTCGGCTGCGGGTCGCCTCCGGATAATAAAGCCCGCCTAAGTCTCTGATGCTGGCCACATCGCTGTTGTCACACCTCCTTTTTCACTACCCGTCGATTAATGAAGGGTAATAAGGGAGTTTTTCCAATTAAAGTGACATTCGATTTTGGGATTTATTTATTTATTTTCAGAGTCACCACCCGGATTTTTGACGATGCTCCGGGACACCGTTTGTTTTGAAAATCCCAAACCGAGGAAGATTTTACTCTGTTTTGATTTGTCTGCGACCAGAAATTCGGGTAAGGAATTCTGTTAACCCGGGAGAAGGTGTTAGGCATTCCCGAGTTCCATGGTTCTAGCACGGTCGCTTAACTATTATTATTTGGCCTAAATTATCTGATTATTTACGTGTT
>MDKH01182828.1:0-48290 GCA_005239495.1 Nicotiana undulata | reverse complement strand
CGAGAGGGGCGTTGCGTTCGCGTAGAGCAGTTCCCCCCATAGCTCCGCGTTCGCGCCCGTACCCCTGCGTTCGCGTAGAACAAAACCCAAGCCACACTATTTACCCTTCGCGTTCGCGATCCCTTGGCCGCGTTCGTGAAGGGTATCACACCAGACATCAGAAACCTGCAACATCACACCCGAGTTTTCATGTTTTCACACCCCGTTAGCTACCCGAAACTCACCCGAGCCCTTGGGGCTCAAAACCAAAAACACACACGACTCCCAAAATATCCTACGAATTTATTCAAGCTTTTAAATCATCAAAATATCATCAAATTCATCTAATTAAACCTCGAAACTCTTAGAATTTTCTTAAAACTTCATAAAACTCAACTTTTCCAATTTTAATCTGAATCACGTCATTTCAAGTCCATTTTCCACCAAATTTCACAGATAACTCGCATAACATATAATAAACCTGTTCCGGGCTCCAGAACCATAATACGGACTCGGTAACACGGTTTTCACATAATTATTCATTTTCAATTCCTTTATTATTTTCAGAAAATAATTTTCTTTAAAAATTCATTTCTCGGGCTTGGGACCTCGGAATTCGATTCCGGGCATACGCCCAAGTCCCATATTTTCTACGGACCCTCCGGGACCGTCACATCACGGGTCCGGGTCCGTTTACCAAAAATGCTAACCATAGTCAACTTTGTTCATTTAATTTTTATCAAATTTCAACATAAAGACTTCCCGACTACACGTCCGGGCTGCGCACGCATTTCGAGGTAAGATTAACGGAGGATTTCGGGGCCTCGAAACACAGATTTAGCTAGAATTACTTAGGATGACCTTTTGGGTCATCACATTATATATACATACATACATTCTATATGTTATATACAAAAATAGTCCTTTTATTTATGGTCATATTCCCAAAAGGTTTTGGAGTTAGTATAATCTATGTATATCGGTTAAGAATGTATAAATGATACTAAGTAACCTCTCTAAAGGGCTGCTATTTAGGAATTAACCAGTGAGTCCTGAATTTCAGTTTTTCAGTTTAATTTTTTAAGACAAAAATATCCCGAGTTGTCCTGAAGTTAAGATTTGTAATTTAAAATTTCAGGACAAAATAAGCACTAGCTACTCTCTAAATAGCATCATTAAGAATGGTTATATGTGTGCACTTGCCCTGTTAAGAAAAGTAAACGGTGAATCCAGTGAACTATTTGTACAAAGATCCCTTATGATAATTCCATAATCCCTTCCTCTGTTCTTTTTAATATACACTAAACCGAAAGTCTTGGTTTATGACTCCCCAAGCGAATACGAATTAGTCGGGCTTCCCCCAATAGCTTTTTCTGAATGGACATCTGAGATAGCATCAGGCTGAGCGCAAAACAGATCTGGGCTGCTAATAAGGAGGACTGTTAAGCCTTCTAGCATAGGTGATGCCTTCTTTTAAATATTTTTACTTAGTAATCCTACCATAGTCCCAATGGTGTCGTCATTTTGTTATATTTTAAAGTTAGCACCATGTTTTGCTTCTTGGCACAAATATTACTTGTTGATTAAATTTATAGCATCTTATACTAAATTATACTTGTAAAATTGTTGGAGGAATCTGATAGAAAAAGACCTGAATCGGATGAATAGACTTGAGTATCTGACTGCCGTGATCCCCCATTTGAGTTCTTTATCAACATTGTTCGGAACTGAAAATGATAGACCAAAACTCTAGGTACTAGTTGGTGCCAAAGCACCGTACCATATTCCAACGAGAGATAAAAACTTACCCGCATCATGTATTTACACTTTGATCATCTTAATTTACTATGGTCAAATCATAAATTACGGTAAGAATATTAACTATGGTAAAATGATAGAGTGTAGATGAAGATATGTGTTATGTATTCATTTAATTGGTATAAACTCAAGACGCAAGGAAATTTATACCCATATTATTGATGTTTTATACTTCAATACCACACAAGAGGGGGGTGATTTGTGTGGTGTCCAATTTTTTGCATGCACAGATTATAGAAGGACTTGGTTCTTCTATGTGTTCCTAATACTACTGTCGCGGAATAATAACTTCAGAAATTAAAGAACACAAGGATTTTTACGTGGAAAACACCTGGCTCAAAAGGTGAAAAAACCACGACCTACTTCCCAGTAGGATTTTCCCAAACTCTTCACTAAATCACTGAGCTAAAAACTGCATTTACAAAAACTCTTATGTAAACCTAGGACTAACTCTAATCCCTTGTAGCAAACAACCTCTAACTATTTGCGACAACTTCAGTTAACTCTTGAATACACTGATTACTTATTACAAATGCTTGTAGATAAAGTTGAAAGGTACAGTATAAGACCACCTACTACAATTGAACTAGAATAAAAGACAAATACTTGGAACTGGTTCTTCTATCTGGTTCAAGCAGCTTCAGGTTTGCACATTTAAATCTCACACGAATTACTTGCAAAATGTCCGACTATTTTTCTCTCAATTCACATTTAACTTCTGCTTTTGTGCATACTGTACAATGAGAACATCCTGCAATATATAGGGTTAGTAGATAATGAATTAACTAGAGTTCTAATGCTACTCATCCTTGGTGGAAGAGTTCTTGTTAATCTCAACTCCTAAATCCTTCCTTATCGGGGATAATTGTTCTCTTTGAGTAAGGAGTCCTTCTCCTTATCATTTATGCAACCTTTTCGATCAGCAGATATTTATTCTGTCAGATTACGTTTATCTTCTTCACATGAAACTCGCGTTCTTGAATCTGCCCTTATCTATGTATACCAGTGATAGACCTGGTTCATTTATGAGTTTCTTTGTCAATCTTCAAAACTATCCTCTACTTGGGCAACAAATTCCACCTTTTTGATGATGACAAACTCTGTGCTTCCATAAGTTTAGGGCATGTTTTAACTTAGCCCAAAATCGACACAGTGTTGGAGTAATTTGCACTTATCATAAAGAACCAGGTCCATTAGGTTATAAATATCACCGTTCAGAGTGTAAGACACAACCATTTTCCTCCTTTTTGGCATCATCAAAAAGTTGCATAAAAATGTATAAATCTCACATATTAAAACTTACTCATAGTCACTGGGGCTACTGCAGATACATTCATGGATTAATCATAAACACTCAAACTAAGAATTAAAACTATCAAATAAATATAGATAGTCAATTAGAGAAAAAACAACAAATATCATTGATAGAGAATATGATTCTGCCACAATCCAAAAAAAAAAGAAACAAAAATATTTAAAAACATGAGCAACAAAAAGAAACATCCCGAATCTGGGTCACTGAAACTTCTAGACAGGGCTAGGAAGTTAAGGCTTAGAAGAGCTAGGGGATTGGTTATTGGCTTGGAGAAGGTGCAACATGTCTTGAAGAATTCCATCATTCTTATCCTTTTCCTTTGAGAGCTCAGTTCTGAGAGCATCTCTCTCAGATTCCACCTCAGTCAATCGTGTCTTCAGCCTTGCTATCTCAGTATCCTTTGCCCCACTCTCCTGCACAAGGGCTATGACCTTGCTGTTGACTGGTGTCTTTTTAGATGAACTGGGTTCATTGGAAATGGCATGGACCTCATAATCACAGGCAAGTAGAGTGTTAATCCCAAAATGGTCTTTGCTTGTGGTCATCTCCTACTTCTTTAGTGGAACCTTACAATGAGCAAGAACAATAGTGAGAATGAAGCCATAAGGAACGGCATGGGCTTTGGAGCCGTTGATGACCCTATCTAGAAGCTGGATTATAAACCTAGGCCAGTTGATCTGCCTCCCACTGTTCAGACATTCCATCAAAACCAAGTCCATAAAGTTGGCAATGTGCCTCCTTTCCTGCCTAGGCAGCACACACTTGTTGATGAATTCAAACAATACCTTATGGGGGGATTCATTTCACTTTTGTATACAGCCTTGGGCTCACTTTCTTTTTCATTATCACCGAATTTCCAAGTGATGGTCAGGGCAGTAGGAAGAGTGTCTAGGCTTGCCATTTCTGCCTTGTGTAATCATTGTACCCTTCAGAAGGTACACCTAGCATGACACCCAGCTCCTTTGCATCAAAAGAATTTGAACCCCTTTCACCAGGATGGTGATTCTTCCATCTTTCACTTCAGCATTGGCCATGAACTCAATAATTTCATTTCTAGCCAATCTGCCATCCATTTGAAGGACCATGTCCTTCCACCCTTGCACCTCTAGTTTTTTCCAGCAGCAGGACCATCCTTTCTTTCTCCAAATCCCTCAGGAGCCTACCCTTCAAGATCGTTTGTTTGCCAAAGTTGACCAATTTGTCCTTTTCACTATCTAACTCCTCCTCTTCTTCCCCACTCGATTCCTCCTCTTCGGTAATCTTTACTTGTTTTGTTTTCACTGCAGACCTGGTCCTTTTTGCCAGGGTAGATCGTTCAGCAGACTTGCATACAGATGTACACTTCTTGGAAGAAGGCTTAGCTTTTTTGGGCTTGGGGGTATGAACCTCTACCTCAGTAGTTACCTTTTCACCTTGATGGACCAGGTCCGTCTCATCCACATCAACAACCTCAACAGGCTCTCGCACTTTTTCTTTCCCTTTGCCCATCTTTTTCTTCTAAAGCTTTCTGCAACTCCTTTTCACTTTGCTTCAGCTGACTCCTTGTGGATCTTCCTCTTGGGAGAGGAATTTCATAAGTGTAAGAAGGATAATCCTTCTTTTTCTTGTTGGCTCTCGTTGTGCCAGGGGTCGTTGCTTTAGGAGTTCTCTTCTTCTTGGGTTTATAATTGTCACCTAACTTTTTCAAAAGATCTGCTAGTGTTTCTTCAACGGATGAACCAGGTTCATCTGTTTGCTTACCAAGATTTACTATCCCTTTAGCGGCTTCTCCAGATCCACTTCCCTCGATTTTCTTTCCATTTTCTTCCACCTTTTCTAACTTTACTCCACATATAGACATTCTACCAGTTTCAAAAGTGGGTGAAGAATCAAGCACTCCTTTCCCTTTTTCTCTCTCATCACTTCGCACACCCTCACTCTCTTTTTCTTTTTCTCTTTTCTTTTTACCTTCTCTCCTTCTGGACTCAGGCGTTTCCACATCCACCACAGACCCAACCAATATAAACCTATTTTTTAGATTTTCAACCAAGATAGAGATGACCCCAGCAGAAGGGTTTGGGACAGTTGTTACCTGCTCAGAATCGGAAGACCCAGTTTCTTCCCCCCTCAGTCGCCGACTTGAAAGAGTCATCTGAGTTTTGGGGTTCTTGGGCTTGGCTTTATTGTATCTATGCGTTTAATTTCCTTGAAAACGCACCTCCAGCCACCATTTTTTCGAGCAAGCATTTTTACTCGTCTTCTCCTAGGTTGAGGGGTAGTAGAAAATGAAGAACATGGTGGGGATGTACCAGGATTATCACCAGGATTAGTCATTTTGTGTTTGATTATGTAAGTAAGGAGATGGGTAGGTTGAATTTTGGAAGAAGAAAGAAGAGAGAAATTTTGACGGTTTAGGAATTATGAGAGAATGGCAGGGATGATGATGAGTGATTTAAAAGGAGGGAGTAATTAATGAATAAAGACAGGTTTAGCAGTCAATTAGAAGTCTAATCAGACTGAAATTTCAGTTTCAAAAGGACGGTTGAGGCTTCCCTAGAATCTAGGTTATTTAATTTGGTGAGGACTCTTTTGAACGGAACTGGTTCAATTTTATTGGATAAGTTTAAGAAAATTTTGAACTTAGGTAGGAGCCTGCTCATGCTTCAAATATTAGTATTTCAAATTGTGCAGAGTGTAGAAAACATACCTTGCTATCTAGATGAACCAGCATTGATAAACCAGGTTCTTCATTGAGAATCTTCTTGATCATGTCTCAATTTGCCAAAATAGAGAAAATATCATTGAGATCAGTGAGCCATTTTAACACATGGCACATGAGTATACTATTTACAATATTAGATTGAGCAAAAATTGATCTAGTTATTTACACAAGTTCCAGATTTCTAACCAAAAAAAAAATTGTCATTTTTTTTCGTTGTACATTCTGAACTGGTCTCATTAGGTGATCTCTACTTAGAGCTTTTGTGAAGATGTCAGTTATTTTCTTATCAATGTCACAAAATTCCACAGTGATCAGTCCTTTTTCATAATTATCCCTCAAAAAGTGATGCCTAACATCTATGTGCTTGGTTCACTTGTGATGAACCGGGTTCTTGGTCATACTAATTGCACTAGTGTTATAAAAAAAAAGAGGATACGTCCAACTTCGGTTCCAAAGTCCATTCATTGTTGTTTGATCCACAACAATTGAGCACAATATGAGGCAGCAACAACATACTCAGCTTCAGCAGTAGATAAGGCCACTAAATTTTGCTTTTTGGTGGCCCAAGACACAGGACATGAGCTAAGAAAGTGTGTCATACCTGAGGTGCTCTTTCTATCCACAAGAAAACTTGCATAATCGACATCAGCATATCCCACAAGATTGAACTTACTACCTTTTGGATACCAAAGACAAAGATCAGTGGTGTCTTTTAGATATCTCAATATTCTCTTGACAGCGGTCAAGTGAGACTCCTTTGGGTTTGCCTAAAATCTTACACAATGGCCTACACTGAAGACAATGTCAAGTCTACTAGCAGTGAGATACAACAATGAGCCAATAATTCCCTTATACAACTTCTGATCAACAGATGAACCAGGTTCATCTATATCTAACTTAGTGGTTGTTGCAATAAGAGTGTCAATTTCTTTGGAATCTTCCATTTTAAACCTTTTAAGCAGCTCTTTTACATACTTCTGCTGATGGATCATAGTTCCATTTGAATTTTGTTTAATTTGTAAGCCTAAAAAGAATTTAAACTCAACCATCATGCTCATTTCAAATTCACTCCCCATTAGTTTAGCAAATTCTTTACTTAGCTTATCAGTATTTTCTCCAAAGATTATATCATCAACATATATCTGAACTACCAAGAGATCTTTACCTTTTTCTTTTAAGAATAAAGTATTGTCAGTTTCACCTCTCTTGTAGTCATGCTCAAGCAGAAATTTAGATAACCTTTCATACCATGCTCTTGGAGCCTGCTTGAGTCCATACAGTGCTTTGTCGAGTGTGTACACATGATCAGGCTTTTCCTTGCTTTCAAATCCTGGAGGTTGCTTGACAAACACTTCCTCCTTTAGATAGCCATTGATGAAGGCACTCTTGACATCTATCTGGTGAAGAGTGAATTCCATGTAAGCAGCAAAGGCTATGAGGAGTCTTATAGCTTCTAGCCTTGCAATCGGAGTAAAAGTTTTATCATAATCTATGCCTTCCTCCTGAATATATCCTTGAACCACCAATCTTGTCTTGTTTCTTGTAACTGTTCCATCTTCATCAAGTTTGTTTCTGAAGACCCATTTACTGCCAATTACTGATCTGTCCAAGGGTCTTGGTACCAGATGCCAAACTTGACTCCTTTCAAATTGGTTGAGTTCATCTTGCATTGCATTTACCTAGTCTGCATCCTTCAAGGCCCTCAACAACATTTTAGGTGTAATAAGAGATAAGAAAGCATCAAAAGCACAAAGATTTTTAATGAAGATCTGGTTTTAATTTCAGAGGTTGGATCAGTAATGATGTTCTCTATAGGATGAGAACTTTGATATCTGTAAGGTTTCACAACCAACTGGTTTCCACTTGATGTTCCTTCAGTGTTTTGTTGTTGTGTAATAGGTTCAGGTACAGGTTCCACTGAGGTTTGAGAATCATTTCCTCTTTGTTCTATTCCCCTAGTCATGTTGCCCGAGGTGGAAGAACGTGTTCCTTTCTCCAGTGTAGCTTCAGTCTGGGCTGTCATTTCATTTAAGTTTCTCACTAGCCGAATTGCTTCATCATCATGTTCCCGTCTCTAAAAAATAATGTCAGTTTCATCAAAAACCACATGAACACTTTCTTCAACATACATAGTTCTTTTGTTATAGACTTTATAAGCTTTACTATGTGAAGAATATCCCAAGAATACTCCCTCGTCACTTCTGGGATCAAACTTGCCTAGGGAGTCTTTACCATTGTTGTGCACAAAGCACTTGAATCCAAAAGCCTTAAGATAGGATATATTTGGTTTTCTCCCTTTAAGTAACTAATAGGGAGTCTTCTCTACAAGAGATTTAGTCATGCATCTATTTATGATATAGCATGCAGTATTTACAGCTTCTGCCCAGAAGCTATGGGTAGTTTACGAGCCATATCTTCAAGTGTCATATTCTTCCTTTCAACTACTCCATTTTGTTGTGGAGTTTTAGGAGCCGAAAAATTATGATCTATGCCATGGTCATCACAAAATTCAGCAAATTTAGCATTTTCAAATTCAGTGCCATGATCAGACCTAATTGATGCAAGTTGATTACCTAGTTGTTTATGAGTTTTTCTAACTAAAGAAGTGAACATGTCAAATGCTTCATCTTTAGATGTTAAAAACAATGTCCAGGTAAACCTAGAGTAATCATCAACAAGCACCATCACATATCTTTTACCACCTCTGCTTAATCTTCTCATTGGACCACAGATATCCATATGAACCAGTTCCATTGTTCTGGTGGTACTTACCACTTTCTTGCATTTAAAAGAGGATCTTACCTTCTTCCCCCTTGCATAAGCCTTACAACTTTGTCTTCCTTGAACTTAATGTTAGGCAGTTCTGTCACCAAGTCCTTGGAGACTAATTTGTTGAGTTGACTCAGACTTGCATGTCCAAGTCTCTTATGCCAAGGAGGGGAGCATTGTCCATCACACTTAAGCAAGTTAGTTCATTTTCGAGAGTGTGGACAGATCTATAATGTATATATTGTTCACTCTTTTTCCATGCAAAACAATCTTGTCAGTGGTAAGATTAATCACAAAACATTTAGTAGAGGTGAATGCTACCAAGTTACATCTATCACACAATTGTGATACACTGATTAAGCTGTATTTCAAGCCGTATATCAAGTAGACGTTCTCAATAGAATGAGAGTCTTTCTTACCTACCTTACCAACCCCAATGATCTCACCTTTCTTCCCATTTCCAAAGGAGACATTACCTCCTTTGAGGTCCTCAAGTGAAAGGAGCTGGTCCTTACTCCCTGTCATGTGCTTGGAGCAGCCACTATCCATGTACCATATTTGACTGATCCCCTTCACTTGGACCTGCAAAAGCAAATCAGGGGTTAGTCTTAGGAACCCAAACTACTTTGGGTACCTTTCTATAAGCAAAAGGATGAATTAAATTCTTTTTAGCCTAGCTTGGTAGCCAATTCTTCCCTTGAATAAATTTTTTATTCTTTTGGCTAACCTTTTCGTTTGCATTACATTCACTTTTATAATGACCAGTCTTACTGACTCTGAGTTCCAGGTTCTTACACTTAGCTTTTAAAATCACACAATCCTTAGACAAATGTTCCTTTTCTTTATTTATCTCCTCAGATTCATCAATGAAATCTAGAAGTAATTCAGATAGTTTTTATTCAGACAAAAACTTAATCTTGTCTTTTAGATGAGTTATACTTACCTCAGATTCCTCATGCGATTCCTCATCAGATTCTCCAGTTGCCATAAGTGCTTGTTCATCTCCATCTTCATCATCTGAGTCCTCATCTGAACTTTCACACCAAGCACCAACCATAGCCTTTGTTGATCCTTTGTTTTTCTTGGGATGAACCTGTTCCTTCTTCCTGTTTCTTCGTTAAGATCTTTCCTTCTTCTATTCTATTTTCCATTGAGGACAGTTCTTGATGTGATGATCAGTCTTCCCACACTTTTAGCAACCCTCATTGGTCTGTTTTTCAGGAACCCTTGGTTTGCTGTAGTTTATATTTTTAGGAACCATTTCCTCTCATTAAGTATTTCTTAAAGTCCTTTGTGATCATAGCCATCCCATCTTCCTCTAGATCAGCACCTTCAGTGATTCTTAGTGCCAGGATCCTTTCCTTCTTGGGTACATCCATCTTCATGGTTTTCCTTTTAAATTCATAAGCAGTGAAATTTTCAATCAGCTCATCCAACTTAAGAGTGACAATGTTCTTTGATTCCTGAATTGCAGTAATTTTGCTTTCCCAAGAGACTGGCAGAACCCTTGTCAGAATCTTCTCAATTGTGTCTTCTTCAAGAATGATCCTTACAAGAGAGTTAAGTTCATTTGTCAGTGTGGTGAACCTTGTATATATATATATATATATATCCTGGATGGTTTCTCCTTCCTTCATGGTGAAATTCTCATATTGAGAATATAGTAGAGTTCCTCTGGACCTCTTCACTTGAGGTGTTCCTTCATGAAACACTTGCAAGGTGTCCCAAATTTCCCTAGCAGTAGTACAACTTTGGATTCTGTTGTACTCGTCTGGACTAAGTCCGCACACAAGCCATTTCTTGGCCTTGGCATTCTTCTCCCATTTTCTCAAGTCCTCAGCAGTTCATTCAGCTCTTGTTTTTGGCACATCTACTCCTTCAGCATTCTTCTTCATGGTAGCCAGGGGACCATCAGTGACTATGTCCCATAGCTCGTAATCTTCTCCAATGATATGGTCTCTCATTATGTTCTTCCACCAGGAGTAGTACTGGCCATTGAAGAGTGGTGGCCTAGCAGTTGATTGTCCTTCCCAATTTCCAGGTGGTGCACTCATCTTGATCTTTTCCTAAGGTGTTAGCCTCTTCAAGGATAACCTGCTCTGATACCAATTGATGTTTTATACTTCAATACCACACAAGAGGAGGGTGATTTGTGCGGTGTCCAACTTTTCGCGTGCACAAATTATAGAAAGACCTGGTTCTTCTATGTGTTCCTAATAATATTGTCGCGGAATAATAAGTACAGAAATTAAAGAACACAAGGATTTTTACGTGGAAAACACCTGGCTCAAAAAGTGAAAAAACCACGACCTACTTCCCAGTAGGGTTTTCCCCAAACTCTTCACTAAATCACTGAGCCAAAAACTGCATTTATAAAAACTCTTTTGTAAACCTAGGACTAACTCTAATCCCTTGTAGCAAACAACCTCTAACTGTTTGCGACAACTTCAAGTTAACTCTAACTTGAATACACTGATTGCCTATTACAAATGCTTGTAGATAAAGCTGAAAGGTACAATATAAAACCACGTACTTCAATTGAACTAGAATAAAAGACAAACACTTGGAACTGATTCTTCTATCTGGTTCAAGTAGCTTCAGGTTTGCACACTTAAATCTCACACGAATTGCTTGCAAAATGTCTTGCTATTTTGCTCTAAATTCACATTTAACTTCCGCTTTTGTGCATATTGTACAATGAGAACATCGTGCAATATATGGGGTTAGTAGATAATGAATTAACTAGAGTTCTAATGCTACTCATCCTTGGTGGAAGAGCTCTAGTTAATCTCAACTCCTAAATCCTTTCTTATCGGGGATAATGTTCTCTTTGAGTAAGGAGTCCTTCTCCTTATCATTTATGCAACCTTTTCGATCAGGAGATATTTATTCTGTCAGATTACGTTTATCTCCTTCACATGCAACTAACGTGCTTGAATCTGTCCTTGTCTATGTATACCAGCGATGAACCTGATTCATCTTTGAGTTTCTTTGTCAATCTTCAAAAATATCCTTTACATGGGCCAACGATTATGAAGCAGATTGTACTACAATAAGGCGAAAGCTATTGGAACAATAAAAAAGAAATATTTGCCCCTCTTAATTTTTCAGGTCTCACGGGTGGGATAAAACGAAATGTACTGTGTATCTGAGGAGTTCCAAGACCAAGACAAGTTGTTTAATGTAATTAGTAACCTTCAATATTCATGAATTTTTTAATCGGAGAGTGTGTAGAAACATGTATTGTACATTCATAGGATTAGTATATATGCAGATAAGTTATAACTCACAAACACTCCCACCCCCTAGAATGACACCAATCAAGGCTTTTTCCCCCCTTGACCCACGTCCACTATAGGCACTTCAACAGCAAGAATGTGAATGGAAATGATCTGTGGGGCAAAGATTTCGCTGGAATAAATAATTATTGGAGAGATCAGAAGCAACAACTTTAATCCATTATTTAAAACTAACTTGAATTGTAAGATCATGTAGTAACAATTTTAATGAGCCATTAAAATTTAACTCAAGAGACTAAAAAACAACATAACACTTGGAAGTGCAACCATCCAGATACAATAACAAAGATAAAAGTATGAAGTTTGATGCCTAAAGCATCATCAGCAACATCATAATAATAAGAATAAATATAAGCCCTAAACATCAAACAAAGATTCATAGTAACAAGTCATTTGTTGTTGTTGTTCCTTCAGTATTGGTCCTCCGTCAACTGGTATTGCTGGAGGATCTGAGTGCAGGCAGAAAGAGGCTCATCGGAGAGGAAACCCATGTTGTTGGCGTAACGGACATCAGAGGTCATGCCATTGTTGCGGGTGAGGATGACACGGGCACGGTCACGGCCACCATTGGGTTTGCCACATCTTTTATCAGAGCTCTCGACGAGCACAACATCGCAGACATCGTCTCCACAGTCACGGTTGACCAAGATGTTGTATTCACCTTGTGAGTTTGTCACACCACCAATTGTGTATGTGATTTCGTTGGTCACCCTGTGTCTGCACTCAATTTTAACCTTGGATCCTGTCCAACATAGGCACAATTTATCAAACTATAATTCGAATGTCGATTCCATAGCTTGTAATAAAAAGATCATTTTCTTGAGCATTCGGTATAAAAGTGTGAAAAGAATCTGAACATCCAATCTAAAATCTTCTTTTTTTCTGGAGAATCGTGGTGTCCGCGCCGACTTGCACGCACCTAAACTAATTCCAACTACCTACCACCACCTTCCACCAGCAATAGATACCAAGTAACTCTATCTACCAAGCTTGAATAAATAGGAAGAAATCACCTAGTGTTTTCGTCCCCGCCGGGATTACATCCAATCTAAAAATCTTAAGACTATGGGTGGATCAATTAAGGGCCATTTAGACTCTTTTTGGAAACTCTTGAGCTAACCTGTGAGGAATAAGTGTAACAAACCTCTAACTTAGTGATCGGAAACATGAACATGTTGAACAGTTCCATTTAGGCAACTAAGCACATACTATAAATAGTGCAGGCATAGGCAATTGATATATATATAGTTACAAAATAAGCTAATGTAGAAAGAAATTAACATTCCTGCAAACATTAACTCAAGAAATCTTTAACTAGAACAAGATTAACAGCACAAGGACATGAACTCTTCCTATTATTTTTTGAACAGTTTCTTCCACCATGGCAGTAAGCAAATATAATATTACCTAATAGTAGATCTATACACTAGATCTGCAAATGGGAAGTCAAGAAATCACAGATCTTGAAAGTGGGAATAATCAAACCAAGAATAGGGAAAATGCAGAATGATTAAAAATATTTACCGGCGAGATACTTGGTAGCTTCGGTCTCAAAGCCACAGCGGCAAGTGTCACAATAACATTTACCCTTAACAAGGAAAGGGGAAGTGGCAGCTGCCATAGAAGCGAAGAGTAAGCAAAGAGCAACGAATGCAACCAATCTTGCCATTTTTGGAAATTTTTCTAACTTTGCTTGTTGTTGTTGTTGTTGTTGAAGTTGTAATGAGATAAAATTAAGGAAAAGAGAGGAAAGTGGGAAGTGAATATAATGGAGAAAGGCGTCGGTGGATGGGCTGGCAAAGAGAAGTAAAGTCACATGGGGGCATGAGCATCAAATGAATTTGAACAATAAAGAAAGCAACAAAACAAAAGCGCGTCTTGCGCCAATCTTTTCTTTATTTCTCAACTGGCATCGCTATTCAATTCAAGGGTTTCGTTAATTTCGGTCCGTGGGTTCCACCTGCCCCCTTCTCCTTACGCGGAGATCTGTGTTCAATTTTTGAGTTACTTTTACTCTTCTTCTACTACTACTACTAGTGCTATTTCCTTGTTATTTTTCATTTAAGTTTACTTAATTTTTTTGGATTTTTTATCAGATATTCAATATTCGTATTGGGGTCCGGTTAAATCTAAATTCGCGCCAAAAAGTTCTCTATTGGGGATAAAGCCATTCCGCTGAAACTTTATTTAAAATAGCACAATTATAATTTAGAACTATATTTTTTGCTAATAGTAAAAAATGTTAAATAGAATGCAAAACCAAAAAACGACAATTTTCTCTTACTAGCCTTTCAAATTATTGACAAGTTAAATAAGAGTTAAGTTTATATTGATTATATATATATATATATAAGATGATTAATGTATTCTGCATTATTCAATTTACTTTCCAAGAAGTTGGGTGTAGATTTGAAGAAATATATAGTCTAGACATAGTTAATGAAACATTAGGGTATAGTATGTACGAAGATCGCCTTAGTAGGGGCGACACCTTTACTATTTTTATTATAGTTAGTAGTGTGTGTCATCATCATAGTAGTGTGCAAGAGCAATTGCTGCCCCCTTCAAGTGGAAATTGACGCACAAAAGGTAATCAACATGCTACAAAATGATAATTCTCATTGTGCTAACTTAATATCTGACTGCGGGTTCCTACTTCGCCTATTTCATAATCCGCCAGCTATACATGCGTACAGGGAACAAAATAGGGTTGTTGATCAATTGGCTAAGATAGGAAATAATATGCAATTAATGGATGAGTTGCAGATTTTGTATGAACTAAGCATCATTCATGAAGACAAGATGGCAGTCTCTACCCAACGACAGATATCTGTGACAAATACAAGGGATAATTTTGGTGAAGGAAGTAATGAAAGTTTTGTTACGAACATAGGACCTAATCCTACTATTGCTTGTAATAGTCTAGATATAGTTAATGAAACATTAGGGTATAGTATGTATGAAGATCGCCTTAGTAGGGGCGGCACCTTTACTGTTTTTAATATAATTAGTAGTGTGTGTCCTCATCCTAGCAGTGTGCAAGAGCACACAAACCCTGTACGCAATCCTTAGCATATATATATAATTATCTTGTTTACCAAAAAAAAAAAAAAAAAAAAGAGAGAAGTATTCCGCAACAGCCCCTCCCACCCCAAATGGAAACCAACAAAGCAATAGGGTAAAAAAGGTGTAGTGCACACCAATTTCTTTTTATTTATCTTTTGTTTTATTAAATAATTCTTTTTTGGTAGCGTAGAGAGTTAGTACTTGCCAGATTGGCCTCTATAATCATCCAAAATTATGATGCAGACCCCACATTCATGTAATTTCGGATGCTTCCTTATGAAAAAGAAAAAAAATAGAGGAATTTAAAACCAAAAGGCGAATTTTCCCTAACTCATTATTTGAAACTTGACAGGCATGAATTTGATGAGAAAGAAACTACAAAAAAAAACAACCAAATAAGTAAATAAGAAAGCAGGCGTTTGGACATAAAAGTTGTGAATTTTAAAATAAAATAGTATTTGGTGTTAAGTTGAAAAATAATATTTGAAATTTAATTATATTTGGATATGAATTTCACTTAAAAAATATTTTAGTTTTGTGAGTGAGGAAAAAAAATTCTGAAAATTTTAAAAAAGTGAGAAAACTTACTTTTTGGTTTTTGAAAAACTCATTTTCAAAAATTTTACAAAATTCCATGAACAAACATATTTTCCAAAATCTTTTGCTAAAAAAGGGAAACACTTAACGGGGCCTAAATTTACGGATTAACACTTAACGATATTATGATTGTGTCACCACATTGACAGTTTGACACTTAAATGAAATATTTAGCTGGTCGATGTTTCATCAAAATACTAATTTGTGGGCTGTGGCTGATTAGTGATATACATAAATGACAAAATTCCCATTAAAAGCATTTTATCCTCCAGAATACATTTTTTCTCCAGTAATATTTTTATCTCTTTTCCCCCTTTTTAATCTTCTTATAAGTCAAAGTTTTACAAGTGATAAGATGCGAAGTGGGAACAGTGTCATTTAATTTGATCTAAACAGTTACATGTGGAACAGCTAACTTCATGCATGAGAAATCTATATAATTTTACAGTTTGGGTCAAAGATCCAAAAGCGCGCATTGGATTGCGGCTGACTTAAGCTTTTGAGGATTCAAATGATAATTGATGAGTAGAGTAACCCATCATTATTTACTAGTATTTTAATTATTTCTGTAATTTTGTTTCTTTGAAATACTTATTATTGTGAGTCCCCATATATAAAATTGTCGTAACAAACACGACTAAAGTGAATGGATCACTAACTTATTTCAGCACCGGGAAAGAGGTATGATTTAGCATATAACCGAAAGTATGTGTATGACACATCTGTTTATACTTATTAGATTAAAAAATACAAAACCGTTTAGGGAACGTAGTTCGTCTTTTTTATCCTTTTAAAATAAATTTTACATTAAAAAAAATCATAATTAAATAATTTTTCTAATTTTAAGGACTTTGAAATCAACTAAAATTTTCTTTCCTAATTAAAATTATGTAGGAACTCCTAATATTTATGAATACAAACTCAAGATGTTTTTTACTTATATAAGTCATTTTCTTATTTAAATTGTTAACTATAGTAGGTCGTATAATAAAAAATAGTTCAATTAAAGACATAAAAATTACTAGTTAATTGTTTTAGCAAGGGAGGCACGTATAAAAAGTGCATGCAATACATATTAGAAAAAAAATTATTGATAAAATAAGATAACATTTGAGCAAAAAATTTACAAGAACATATAATAATAATAGAGTTCGGATGCTTATGTGATTAATAAAGTATAAATAGAATAAGGTTACAATTAAGAGGTTCCATTAAAATAAGTAAATATGGATAGAGAAATTTTTATTTTTGGTAAACTATCTAACACAAATTGTGTAGTAAATAACATAAAATACATGCAATGCACCAATGTAAGTGCTCAAATAAAGTTGAATGACTTTTTTACCTTTCAATCAACGCTACTTCTATGACTTTTTTGTAGAATGAAGCAAATTAAGAGAATAAAGTGAAGGAAGAACAAGTACAGTAGATCAAACTCCCGAATATGATTAATATTTATCATTTTGGAACTTAATTTCGTGAACTTTTATGTTATAATGCAATTACACTTTTTGAATATTATTTATGTCATTTTTAAAATTTTATTTTAATTAACACGAGGGTTACGCTCGCACGCTAAGATTAGTCATACTAATTTATCGTATAAGTAATAAGTTAACATAAGAATATGTATTAATTATTAACTATGTAGTTTAGTTATAATTATGTAGGTAAAATTATGTATTAAGTATTTGTTTGTTTGGCGTAAAGTACTAAGTATTTACCTGAACTGTAGTTTATTTCAACGTTTGAAATATGTGAAAAACTTATTCGAGGAGTATAAAATAATGTAGGTTTTCACTTAAATTTTAACTTTTCTTTTTTCTAGTGAACTTTCTGTCTAATTATAATTTCAACCTTCAACTAGTCTTATTAACTTTAACTTTGACTGTGAATAATTTTTTTCCGTTTTAACATCAATCAAATATTATCCAAACACTAATTTTTAAAGTTTCACTTTTACTTTGCAATCTTGGTCCATGAAATCATAGAAAATATGAAAACTCTATTCTGCGTAATGCTTATTCGACCAATGACAATATACAAATAGTAGATCTGGATTATAAGTACTTTTGCGAAGTTAAAAAACAAATAATTCTGTTCTGAGAAATAAAATCAAAGAATTTTAAACTATATAAAAACAATATTTTCAAAATTAATAAAAACATTAAGTATAGACAAGTGCTTTAGTTATACTAGTTCGTCTTTAGAAAGCTGACTCTGCTAATTTAGCTTTGCTTTGTAAATTTCATCTTAGGCGATTAATTAAAAAAAAGTAGCTACCAAAAAAAAAAAAAAAAAACCTACGTAGTAAACTTAACTATATGAAACCTGACGTCAATTCATTCGTTTTTTTATCAGTTCGTGCACTTATTCAAACTCGAAATTAAACAAATTATAGAAGTCACATGAGAATGAGAATCCGAAATTTTCACCTTCAAGATCGCAATAGCGCCTAACATTTCACTTGCTAGCAAGCCAATGTTAGAATAATTGATCCATTTTTAATAGTTCAATCATCAATGATAGAATAAAATCGCACAAAAAAGAAGACTAGAAGTGAAGTTGTTCCTAAACTCCATAGCCTCTAGAAAATAAGAATAGACGTCTTCGTACCGATCCTTCAGACTCTTCCAAGTTTGCTCGTGACTCGTGAGACCTATGTAACCTAGTGCTTTGATACCAACTTGTCACGCCCCGGAATTCCCACCTTCGGAACAATGAAGGTGCCTAACATTTCACTTGTTAGGCAAACCAACGTTAGAACAATTGATCAATTTTCAATAGTTCAAGTTAATGATAAGAAAGAAATTGAAATAACTGTAATAATCTACGGTAAACTGCAGAAGCCATAACAACTAAAATATTTGATGCAACCCTAGACCAGGTGAAGTGCACGACCTACTAAAATAGTACAAATAAAGGCCTGAATAAAACATAAAGTTGTCTGAGAAAAACTACACAACTAATAAAAAGAAAAGGGGACTCTGGAGGCTGCGGACGCCGAGCAGCTGTGCCTCAAGTCTCCCCACTGCTAGCCAACCCGAGCACGCTAATGACCGTCGCTGGGACCGACTCCAAAATCTGCACAAGAAGTGCAGAGTGTAGTATGAGTACAACCGACCCACGTAATTTGTAAGTGCCGAGCCTAAACTCGACGAAGTAGTGACGAGGCTAAGGCAGGTCATTTACACTATAACCTGTACGCAATATAAATAAAAACAAAAAGGGAAATATGGAGCGAAATAAGGCAGTTAACCGAAGAAATGGCTAATTCCTCAAAGAAAACCATTGAAGGTCGGTATTACCAATCCTTAGAGTTTCGTATGAAAACTACTGAAAACCAACACAACACAAGGAAATAGAAACACATAGATTGTTGTGGCCCACAACCCGATCTCACTATATGACACAATCCTCCCTTATTCCACCGTGACAATAACAACAATCATAAACAAATATAAGTTGCAGCGCGCAACCCGATCCCACCATATAATAAAGATCAGTATCATGGTTTACCCTTATTTCACCGTGTTAATCCACCCTTATTTCACATGTTGCGGCGTGCAACCCGATCCCAACATATCAGTACGAATTCATTCTTATTTCACCATATCAATCCACCCTTATTCAACCTTTTGCGGCATGCAACCCGATCCCACCATGTTAGTATCAGATATTCAATCAAATCAATAACTCAAACCACAAGAACCTCTACGATTGATGAATACCAAGCTGAATCAGAAAAGGAAGCCTCGTACCAATTTAGGAGTTCATATTTGTAATATTACACGGCAAGACAAGTCATAATTATAATAATGGACCTACACCGAGTTCCGAGATCAAAATACGGACCCAGCATCAACAAAGTCAAACATTGATCAAATCTTTAAACTATTTAAACCTTTAAACATCAATGTTTTTGGCAAAAAGCGATAGCTCGAGCTAGGGACCTCCGAATTCGATTCCGGGCATACGCCAAGGTCCCAAATTACGATACGAATCCATCGGGACCGGAAAGAGATACATATTGCGTACGTAACTCGAGGAAGGATAAAATAAGATATTCAAGGTTTCGAAACACATAATTAAGATTTAAAACTCTAGATGACCTATCGGATCATCATATTCTCCACCCCTAAAATAACCGTTCGTCCTCGAACAGACATAGAAAAGTACCTATACTGGTGAAAAGGTGTGGATTTCTACTCCGCATGTCCGTCTCGGATTCCCAAGTAGCTGCTTCGACCGTCTGACCTCTCCACCGCTCTCGAACTGAAGGATAACTCATAGACCTCAACTGTTGAACCTATCGGGCTAGAATAGCCACCGACTCCTCCTCATAAGTCAAATCCTTATCCAACTGGGCTGAGCTGAAATATATCACATGGGATGAATCACCATGATACTTCCGGAGCATGAACACATGGAATACTGGATGAACTGCTGGCAAACTAGGTGGCAATGCGCGCTTATAGGCTACCTCACCCACTCTCTGAAGAATCTCAAAAGGTGAGATGTACGTAGGGATCAACTTGCCCTTCTTTCCGAACCTCATCACATCCTTCAAGGGTGAAACCCGGAGTAATACCCTTTCGCCGACCATGAATGCAACATCACGAACTCTACGATCGGCATAACTTTTCTGCATGGACTGAGCTATGCGAAGTCGATCCTGAATAATCTTGACCTTATCCAAGGCATCTTGTACCAAATATGTATGCTGCAATTCGTGCTTTAATATTAGGATGATTCGTAGTAATCCATATGATCTTGAAGGGATTAAGACCATTCATGAGATTATAGAGGATTTGTGACTATGTTATTGTAAGATCCCGTAAGTTTAACAACATTGATATTGTTATATACGTTTGATGTGGTATTTTGAGTGGAATATTTTTGTAAAAAGTATGAAAAATATGATTTTATATAGTTATTAATATTACTACTTCCGAATATGCTTTAAATTATACGCATAATGTAAGAAAGTTTATGAGATTTTCTTTATAGTAAAGATAGAAATTATTTTCTCACAAGAAAAGAAGGTTATCTTTTTACCATTTTAAGAATTAAGCATATGAAATTTGTACTCTTTATATGAGATTAGAGAAATTAGAAGTTGAGAAAATATGTGTATTTTTATATGGATGTTTAATAAAATAATAGTGTATATATTAATTTTATATGGTATCATGATTTATTAATATTTTAATATTTTAATAGTAGTACTTTAGGATGAGAACAAGATTATTTTGAGGTTATAATCATTTATGCTATTTCAAACAAGTGACAAGTAAATTCGTGAAGGTGAGAGGGTGTCGAATCTAAGAAAATGAGTTTCGTCAATGTTTGTCAATTTAGAATAAAATACGGTCCGAACTATATTACCTGGTATTTATGGACTAATACCATATAAGGTACCACATGACCATGATAGTAAATTGTATAAAGCGTGTTAAAAGTAAGTAGTATCTTAAGTAATGTGAGATAATTCTTAATTATATGAATAATTAAATAAGTAGTGATTTTAGTGGAGGTTTAACTAATTAATTAGATAATTTGGATAAACTTGATTGGCCACCTAACGTAGCAGCCCTAGGGGTCTTGATTTAAAGCCCATATAGTGACTCCTAATACATGTGAAAGGTGGCATCTTTAGGAGATAATTGTATGCCAAGTCACACATAAGTGTGGCCCACATTCTCTTTGAGAAAGACAATTCAAGTAAGATGTATAATCTTGCAAAGGCTACTATTTTTAACAGCACACGGATTGTGCCATTTTCATGTCTCTTTTACCATTTTACATTCGTCACATATTTATTCAACCCCTATAGCAAAGAAAATTCCAACTTCATGTTCATAGAAATTTCAGCAAACACTACGTAGCATATCACAAGGGACTAAATCTTGAGACAACAAATGGAAAATCTTAACAAGACTTCATATGAATCCGTATAATGCTATAATAGCGTGAGATGCGAGTCTAAGAGAGCATAATACAATCTTTCTCAAGAATATCATACAGAATTTTCCCTACTTCAATCCGTTGTTACTTGTTTTGTCGCAATTAACGTGTGTTAGAGGGATTGTCAAGAGAATCGGCTCAGGTATGTTAAGACTATCCCTTCTTTCATTTTGGCATGATCCAAGTAATGATACGTAAACGTAATGTCATTCTATAAATGGTTCTACTCTTAGCAGTTAAGGATGTCTATTTTATTCATTCCTATAAAGTGATATTCAAGCATGTCTAAGTATGTCCCTAAGTCCCTAACGAGGTATCTGATAGAGATGTTAATGTTTATAATATAATAATACATGTACATGCATTTACCATCGTGCTACGGCCAGTCGGGCAGTTACCGCCGGTTGGGCAGTTATGTTTCATCATTTACCACCGGTTGGGAAGTCATGCATATTAATTTACCACCAAGCTACGGTCGGTCGGGAAATCATGCATTTACCACCGAGTTACAACCCATTGATCAATTACATATTTACCACCGAGCTACGGTCGGTCGGGGAGTCATGCATTTACCACCACGCTAAGGCCGGTCGGGCATTTACCACTGATCACTTGGACAGTCACACATCATACGATATGGATAATAGTCTCAAAGAAAAGTATTATATGTATAAGTATAATAAGTATGTATATACAATGGCACTTCACATATTCAGGTTGATTCTTATATGTCTTTAATTAATGTTGACTTATTGTTATATTTCAGTTCTGCCTTACATACTCAGTACATTATTTCTACTAACATCATTTTGTTGGGGCTGCTGCATTCATGCCTGCAGTTATAGATAATCAGTTTGACGAGTCCTTATAGTAGACGAGATTGGCATTCAACGAAGGATCGGTAAGACTCCACCTCATTCGGAGTGCAACCGAGTCTATGAGTCATCGTGTCAGAGTGTTGCTACAGACTTATGGGTAGACCGGTACCCTATCTCATTTGATGTCAAATAATCTTAGAGACTTTGTAGACAAAGGTTCACTTTGTACAGTATGTCAGAGGCCTTGACGACCCATACGTTTTCATGTTTTAAGAACGATGGTTCATTAATACAACTTTTGCCCACTTATAGTTATACATTATGAGTTATGGCCATGTTGGCCCATGATAGTTATAGAAGACAAACAAATGAGTTGCAGAGTGGTTCGCTCGAGCTAGTATGGCACTAGGTGCCAGCCACGCCCCAGGTTGGGGAGTGACACTATACCCAACAACCGAGTGTCCCCCGGCTCGAACCATACAACTGGAGATCGGCACTGCCTCCGGTATAATGCCTCATAAGGAGCCATCTGAATGCTCGACTGGTAGTTGATTTTGTAGACAAACTTTGCAAGTGGAAATAACTGATCCCAAGAACCCCCGAAATCTATAACACAAGCACAGAGCATATCCTCCAATATTTGAATAGTGCACTCAGACTATCCGTCCGTCTGAGGATAAACTATTGTGCTCAAATCAACCTGCGTGCCTAACTTACGTTGTACGGCCCTGCAAAAATACAAGGTGAACTGCATACCTTGATAAAAAATAATAGACACGGGTACAACCTAAAGACGGACGATCTCGCGGATGCAGATCTCAGCCAACCACTTTGAAGAATAGGTAACTGCCACAAGAATGAAATGCGCTGACTCGGTCAGCCTGTCCACAATAACCCATACCGCATCTAACATCCTTCGAGTTTATGGGATTCCAACAACAAAAACCATAGTGATATGCTCCCACTTTCACTCAGGAATCTCTAACTTCTGAAGCAAACTACCAGGTCTCTGATGCTCACATTTTACTTGCTGACAATTTAGACACCGAGCTACATATGCAACTATATCCTTCTTCATCCTTCTCCACCGATAATGTTGCCGCAAGTCCTGATACATCTTGGCAGCGCTCGGATGAATAGAATACCTAGAACTCTGAGCATCCTCAAGAATCAACTCACGAATCCCATCTACATTAGGCACACAAATACCTCTTGCATCCTCAAAACCCCATCATCTCCAAAAGTGTCTTACCTGGCACCACCGTGCCCCACCGTGTCTCTATGGCCAAGCAAATGAGGGTCATCATACTGCTTCTCCGTGATGCACTCAAATAAGGAAGACCGAGCGACTGTACAAGCTAGAACACGACTAGGCTCTGAAAGATCTAACCGCACAAACTAATTGGCCAAAGCTTGAGCATCTAATGCAATCGGTCTCTCACCGACTAGAATGTACGCAATGATGCCCATACTCACTGCTTTTCTACTCAAGGCATCAGCCACCACATGGCCTTCCTGGGATGAAACAAGTTGGTGGTATCATAGTCTTTTAATAGCTCCAAGCACCTCCTCTGCATCAAATTGAGATCCTTTTATTTGAAAAATATTGTAGACTATGATGATCCATGAAAACCTCGTATGACACGCCGTATTGATAATGCCTCCAAATCTTTAGCGCATGAACAATGTTGCAAACTCTAGGTCGTGAACATGGTAATTCTTCTCATGAACCTTCAATTTCCGCGATGCATATACAATCACCCTGCCATCCTGCATGAATACTGCACCGAGACCAATACGAGATGCATCACAATACACCATATAAGATCCTGAACCTGTGGGCAACACCAACAATGGTGCTGTAGTCAAAGCAATCTTGATCTTCTGAAAGCTCACCTCACACTCGCCTGACCATCTAAATAGGACACCCTTTTGAGTCAACCTGGTCAATGAGGCTGCTATAGATGAAAACCCCTCCACAAACCGGCGGTAATAACCCTTCAAACATAGGAACTCCGAATCTCCGTAGCTGAAGTGGGTCTAGACTAGTTCAGAACTGCCTCAATCTTCTTAGGATCCACCTGAATGCACTCTACTGATACTATGTGCCCCAAGAAAGCTACTGAGTCCAACAAAAACTCGCACTTTGAAAACTTAGCATATAACTAGCTGTCTCTCAGAGTCTGAAGTACAATCTGAAGATTCTTTTCGTGCTTCTCTCGACTCCGGGAGTAGATCATGATATCATCAATAAATACAATCACAAAGGAATCCAAATAGGGCTTGAACACTCAGTTTATCAAATCCATAAATGCTGCTGAGGCATTCTTCAGCCCAAATGACATCACTAGAAAATCGTAATGCTCATATCGAGTCCGAAAAGATGTCTTAGGGATATCGGATGCCCTAATCCTCAACTGATGGTATCCAGACCTAAATCAATCTTTGAAAACACCCTGGAACCCTAAAGATGATCAAATAAGTCATCAATCCTCGTCAATGGATACTTGTTCTTGCTGGGGACTTTGTTCAACTGCCGGTAATCTATGGATATCCTTATCGATCCATATTTCTTCTTCACGAACAACACAGGTGCACCCCAGGGCGAGACACTTGGTCTAATGAATCCCTTATCGAGTAAATCGTGCAACTACTCCTTTAATTCTTTCAACTCTAGCGGGGTCGTACAGTATGGAAAAGTAGAAATAGGCTGAGTGATCGGAGCCAAATAAATATAGAAATCAATATCTCAATCGGGTGGCATCCCCGCTAGATCTGCAGGAAACACCTCTGGAAACTCATGAACAACTGGTACTGAAACCATGGAAGGAATTTCCGCACTTTACCTTAGATTATTACTGTTATTTTAGTTTCTTTCTCATCATTTAATTTGAACTTTTGAAAATGAATAAATTTTTCTAACGTTGGCTTGCCTAGCAAGTGAAATGTTAGGGCCATCACGGTCCCGAAGGTAGGAATTCTGGGTCGTGACAAGTTGGTATCAGAGCACTAGGTTACATAGGTCTCACTCGTCATGACCTGGAATTCCCACCTCGGGACCATGATAGCGCCTAACATTTCACTTTCTACGAAAGCCAACGTTAGAACAATTGATCCATTTTCAACAGTTCAATCATCAATGATAGAATAATATCGCATGATAGAGAAGAATAGAAGTGAAGCAGTTCCTAAACTCCATAGCCTCCGGAAGATAAGTACATACGCCTCCATATCGTTTCTCCAGACTCTACTAAGCTTGCTCGCGACTCGTGAGACCTATGTAACCTAGTGCTCTGATACCAATATTTCACGACCCAGAATTCCCACCTTCGGGACCATGATGATGCCTAACCTTTCACTTGCTAGGCAAGCCAATGTTAGAACAATTGATCCATTTTCAACAGTTCAAATTAAATTATTAGAAAGAAATTGAAATAACTGTATTAATCTAAGGTAAAATGCGGAAGCCATAACAACTACAATATCTGATACAACCCTGGACCAGGTGTCACAAGTGCACGAGCTACTAGAATAGTACAAACAAAGATCTGAATAAAACATAAAGTTGTTTAAGGGAAAATACACAACTAATAAAAATAAAAGGTGACTCTGGGGGCTGCGGACGCCTAGCAGCAGAACCTCAAGTCTCTTCACTGCTAGATAACCCGAGCATGCTAATGATCGCCGCTGGGACCGATTCCAAAATTTGCACAAGAAGTGCAGAGTGTAGTATGAGTACAATTGACCCCATGTACTCTATAAGTGCCGAGCCTAACCTTGATGAAGTAGTGGCAAGACTAAGGCAGGTCATTTACACTATAACCTGTATGCAATATAAAATAAAGACAAGAAGGAAAATACAGAGCGAAATAAGGCAGTTAACTGAAGAAAATTGCTAAATTCTCAAAGAAAAGCAGTGAAGGTCAGTATTACCAATCCTTAGAGTTTCGTATTTAAAATACTGAAAACCAACATAGCACAAGGAAATAGAACCACATAGATTGTTATGGCGCACAACCCGATCATACCGTACGACACAATCCTCCCTTATTCCATCGTGACAATATCAACAATCATAAACAAATATATGTTATGACGCACAACCCGATCCCACAATATAACAATGATCAGAGTCATGATTTACCCTTATTTCACCGTATCAATCCACCCTTATTTCACTTATTGCGGCGTGAAACCAAATCCTACCGTATCAGTACGAATTCACCCTTATTTCACAATATCAATCCACCATTATTCTACTTGTTGGGGCGTGCTAGCAGATCCTACCATGTTAGTATCAAATATTCAATGAGTACAATCAAATCAATAACTCAAATCACAAGAACCTCTACGATTGATGAATATGAAGCTCAATCAGAAAGGAGGTCTCGTACCAATTTGGGAGTTCACATTTGTAATATTACAAAGCAAGACAAGTCCAGTAGACGACAATTAAAAGGTGTAGGTAAGTCAATTAAGGCATAGAAGCGAGTCATGAAAGCATTTAAAGGTCTAACATTTTTAACACAAGAGACAATGAATCGCAAGTACCAATTAACAACATGGGAGGAATTTAAAACACGTAACAGTTAAGGAAATGAAGGAAATAATTAAGAAAAAGTGGGAATTCAACGTAACAGGTAATTTGGCGTCGTATAAGCACTTGTCACCTCTCATATATGCTGCAACACATGAATTTCACATAGCACATAGTCCGAGGGTTCCTAATTCTCTCAAATCAAGGTTAAACTCAATACTTACCTCTCTCCAAAACCGACTCAAAGCTCAACCACGGCGTTGACTTTCGATCAAACCTATAAACTAACCAAATCTAGCAAATTATCAACCAAACAATTCAAAATAAGCCTTAGTAACTACCCACGAATGCAAAAGGCTCAATTTAGGTCATTATTGAAAAGGTAAACAAAAGTCAACTCCCGGGCTCGCTTGGTCTGAACCCAAAATATGTACCAAAACCTGATTACGCATTCACCCCGAGCCTAGTTATGTAGTTTGTTTCGAAATCTGACCTCGATTTGAGGTCCAAATTCAAATTTTACAAAATCCCTAATTCCACCCATATCCCTAGTTTCTGCAATGAAAATCTTATATTTTAGGTTGAAATCTTATGAAATGTAATGGGTAATTGAAAGAAAATAGGTTAAAATCACTTACCAACAAATTGGGGAAGAAGAGCTCTTGAAAAAATTGCCTCTAAGGTTTCTAGGTTTAAAAAATTTGAAATAATGAACTAGAATCCCGTTTTTCCCTTCTTTTACCCTGCCGCAGTTATCATAATTGCGACATAAAGTTCGCAATTGCGATCACTTCTTTGCAAATGCGAAAAATCTCTGAGCCAAGGATGGCCGTACCAAAAGTATCCCTGCCTCCAGATGAGGCACCACCGAACCCATCGAAATGACGAGGCCTCTTATCATACCACTACCCTCTCTCCTGTGAAAGAACCATCTCGATCGGCCTAGCACTATTAGAAGCCGTCTGAAAGGAAATCTCACCCATGGTCTCCTTGGCCATCTGAAGCCTGATAAGGTGAGTGAGTCCATCACTAAACATTCTCACCCTCTCTCTCTCTCAAAAGGAAGCAAAAGTAGAACATGAAGGGCTAGATCCATAAAACGAGTCTCGTATTGGGTAAGAGTCACACTGCTCTACTAGAGACACTTGAACTTCCTGAGGTAATCCTCTCTCAGTGTGATAGGGAGGAACTTCTCAAGAAATAGCTGAAAGAGTTGGTCCCAAGTAAGAGAAGGCGACTCGGCCGGTCTGGTCGATACATAATCCTTCCACCATCTCTGGGCGGAACCCGCCATATGAAATATAACAAAATTGACCCCATTGGTCTTAACTATACTCATATTTCGCAGCACCTTATGGCAGCGGTCAAAATAATCATGTGGGTCCTAAGAAGGTGCACCACTGAAGTGAACTGGGGACAACTTTGTAAACTTGTCCAATCGCAATAAACCCTCAGAAGACATGGAGGGCCTATCACCGGCATGTACCGCAACACCGGCTGAACTACCCCAACTAGCGGGGCAGCTGGTGTCTAATACTAGGGAGCCATTTGCTCTGGAATGTGAGTAGCGGGATTCTGTGATCCTCCCCCAACCTGAGAAACGCTGGTGCTATAGAAAATGTACCGGTCTGGGCCACACTCTCCATAAGGCCCACCTAACGGACCAGAGCGTCCTAAAGCACTAGGGTGGCGATGAACCCCTCCGGGACCTGAGCAGGTCCAACTGGTACAGTCTGAGATGGAACCTGTATTGGTAAAAAAAGAGTCTCACACGTAAGCTGACCCTTGACTACTCAGCCAGCTATGTGGATCAAGGAAAACACGACAACTAGATATAATTCTATAAAGAGGAACGGAACTAAGAGGCACGGTCCAATAAACCTTTGAGTTCATCAGCTACGGGAATTCAACCTAATCAAGACGAGGAAGAGACACGGTCAAAGTGAAACCGAATAGAGCTACGAGTAGATTTGAGAATCTTTGATTAATGACCTATACGTTATGTAACTTTCACACAACAGTTACAGTTACCCTTTGTAACGCCTCATTAATGTAATAATTAGTCATTAATGAGCAATTATTGCAAGAATCAAACGTTATATTACAGAACCCCCTATATAAAGGAAGGGCATGTAACTTGTAAAGGGGATCGGAACTTCGAATACAACCTACTTTATTTTTCCGCATATCATACTATTGTCTTTTACTTATTTCTCTTTATTCAATATAATTTATTCGATTATCAGTAACCCGTGTTCATCCTAAAAATAGCTTTGGTTAAATAAATTGGTTCCGTTACCGGTATCTGATAATTTTTGTCTACTTTTCTACTGATATCCTCTAAAACAATGTCGAACTCCAACAACAACAACCTACAGAGGAATGGAACCCCAGTTCCGTCACCTTAGGGAACCCCTCGTGGTTCAAGGGAACCATCCCCAGAAAGATCTGACAACAACCACAATAATAATGAGCAAACGGTAGAGCAAGATCGAATAAAACAAATGATTGCAGAGTACGTGGGTCAAGCTTTGCAAGAATTTTCCAGGGGACTACCAATAGCACCACCTGCATCACTGACACCACCTCCAAACAATACAGTCACCGAGGAAAATCCTCAGTCTGGATTGGTAAACTCGGCAAGGGGTGACACCCCTAACGAATCTCTCAAAGCGAGACCAGGTATGACTAATGACTCTGAATTACAAAATTTACTGCTAACCATGCAGAAGAAGATGAAGGAATAGAACGATCGAATCGAGCAAATACCTGGAGTACCGCCCATTATCAAAGGAATTGATGTTGATAGGTATTCTTAACAACCTTGGAAGCCAAGTGCAGCACCCTTGCCTATTCCCAAGAAGTTTAAAATGATTGACGTTCCTAAATATGATGGAACAACTGACCCACGTGACCATGTGACCGCTTTCACTACTGGAGTAAAGGTCAATGACTTAACAAAACAGGAGATTGAAGCAGTCCTTGTCAAAACATTTGGAGAAACACTCACCAAAGGAGCCCTAACCTGGTATTCTCTTCCACCTGAAAATTCTATTGACTCTTTTGCAGAGCTTGCAGATTCATTAATAAAATCACACTCTGGTGCACAAAAAGTTGAGAAAAGAATGGAAGACATATTCAAAATAAAACAAGGAGACACGGAACTACTCCACGAATTTGTAGACAGGTTCCAACGAGAAAGAATGCAATTACCCAGGGTGCCTGATAATTGGGCAGCCATGGCATTTGCAAGTAACTTAAGTGATAAAATCTAGGAAGCCACGAGACGACTCAAGGAAAGTCTAAGAGAATTCCCAGCTACAACGTGGAATGATGTATATAACAGGTATAACACTAAACTCAGAATAGAAGAAGATATCATTGCCCGTTCGAGAGATGAAAATCATTCCCGATCCAGACGTCCTGAATCAGATAGGAGATCAGGTAAAAACAGGTACGATCCTTACTTAGGACCCTCGGGACGTGAAACTCGTCCCAGGTTCGAAAACACAAGGTCAGACTATAGACCACCAGGAAGAGACGTAGGCTCATCTAGATCCAGAAAAGATCGAGATGAACGACCTAGAGGTAATGCCCGAATTGGGGATCATACCTTTAATGTAAGTACTACTGAGCTTGTCTCAATATTAAGGAATATGAGAGACAAGGTTAAGTGGCCCAAAGAGATGCGATCAAATCCAAATAAAAGGAACCCAGATCACTGGTGTGAATTCCATAACGATCATGGGCACAGGGCTACGGATTGTAGATTTTTACAAGGTGAAATAGAACACTTATTGAAATAGGGATATTTAACATAATTTTTTAGTGATAAAGGTAAACAGGAATATATGAAGAACAGGAAGGAGCCCCCAAAGCCTCCTTCTCCAAAAATCCAGAAAAATGCACTTTTTTTGGGTTTCCTTGTATCGAACAGAGGAATAGAGGTAAATCCCGCTCAAATTAAGGCTATAGAAGAAATACCTGATATTTTGACAAGTAAAAAAGAAGTTCAAAGACTAACAGGGAGAATAGCTGCTTTGGGAAGATTTATTTCTAAGTCTTCCAAAAAAAGTTTTAAATTCTTTTCAGTTCTTAAAAAGCAGAATCAGTTCGAATGGACTGAAGAATGTCAACAGGCCCTCAAAAATCTGAAGATTTATCTATCAAAACCGCCGCTGCTTTCAAATCCAAGAGAAGGTGAAAGATTGTATATCTACTTAGCTGTCTCAGAAATTGCTGTAAGTGCAGTACTAGTAAGAGAAGAAAAAGGTAAGCAATCACCCATCTATTATGTAAGTAAAACCTTACTAGATGCTGAAACTAGATATCCACATCTAGAGAAGTTAGCCTTGGCTTTAATAATGGCATCAAGAAAATTACGTCCTTATTTTCAGTGTCATCCCATCACTGTCGTGACTTCATATCCTTTAAGAAATATTTTACATAAACAAGAATTGTCAGGAAGGTTAGCCAAATGGGACATAGAATTAAGTGAGTATGAAATAATATATCAGCCTAGAACAACAATTAAGTCTCAAATATTAGCTGATTTTGTTGTTGACTTTAGCAACAACATTTCCCTTGAGGTAGAAAACGAGTTACAACTATTTAACGAAGTTAATCTAGGTCTATGGATCCTATTTACGGATGGATCTTCCAATATAAAAGGTGCCAGTTTAGGCATAGTCTTAATATCACCCACGGGTGAAAAGATACGGCAAGCTATTAAATGTTATCCTATAACTAACAATGAAGCAAAATACGAGGCTGTCATTGCAGGCCTAGAACTGGCACGAGAAATATCAATTGAGTAAATCGTAATCAATAGTGATTCTCAATTGGTAGTAAATCAAATGCAGGGGACTTACATTGCTCGAGAAACTCGGATGCAACAGTATCTAGAAAAGGCACGAGAGCTCGTGAGATAATTCAAAACATGGAAGGTAGTACAAATACCTAGAGAAGAAAACGCAGAGGCAGATGCACTAGAAAATCTCGCAGCAGTTACAGAAGTAACAAATAAATACAACACGATTGTCGTCCATCTCTTCCATTCAACAATCGACCAAGACAGAATCAACAATTTAACTCGGGATTGGAGAAACGAAATTCTCAATTTTTGCAGAATGGTACCGTACCTGAAGACAAGAAAGCAGCTCAAGAACTTCGCCGCAAATCTGCACAATACTGTCTCATTCGCAATTCACTATATCGCAAAATGTTCAGAGGACCCCTAGCTAAATGCCTTGGACCTAGTCAAACGGATTTCGTGATAAGAGAAGTCCATGAAGGACATTGTGGAAATCATTCAGGAGCAATATCCTTGGTAAAAAACCTAATCAGAGCCGGATATTATTGTCCTAAGATGGAAGAGGATACCGAAAACTTCGTATCCAAATGCGATAGATGCTAGAGATTCGCCAATAATATGCATAGACCAGTAGAACTGTTGCATCCAATCATATCACCATGACCCTTCATGAAATGAGGAATGGATATAGTGGGACCTCTTCCCCCAGCCAAAGGATAGGTGCAATTTCTGCTCGTACTTACCGATTATTTCACAAAATGGGTAAAAGCAGAAGCATTCAAACAGGTGCAGGACGAAGTTAAAAGCTTCTTATGGAGAAACATAATATGCCGTTTTGGAATACCAAAGGAGATCGTATGTGATAATGGCCCACAATATATAGGCTCTCAAATCACAGAATTCTTTGAAAGTTGGCAAATTAAACGGATTACCTCAACGCCATATCATCCCGTGGCTAATGGACAAGCTGAGTCAACGAATAAAATCGTCATCAATAATATAAAGAAACGGTTAGACAAAGCCAAAGGGAATTGGCCTGATGAATTACCAGCGGTATTATGGGCATACAGAACAACATCAAAAGCGGCCACAAGGGAAACACCCTTCACACTTGTTTATGGCTCAGAAGCGTTAATACCCGTGGAAATCGGCGAACCAAGCATAAGGGTTATAACAACTACAGAAGAGACAAATGATGATGAACTAAAGACTAATTTGGACCTACTCGAACCACGAAGGGAAGCAACATTAATACGGATGGCAGCTCAAAAGCAAATCATAGAGCGATACTACAACCGTAAAGCTCATCTCAGATACTTCAAGAGTGGAGACTTCGTACTGAAAAAGGTCTTTCAATCAAGAAAATAGGTAGGTGTAGGAAAGCTAAGTCCAAATTGGGAAGCACCCTATAAAGTCCGAGGCATAGCTGGGAAGGGTGCCTATGAGTTGGAAGCCATGTACGACAGAATTCTACCAACAAGCTGGAACGCCATCCACTTAAAGAAGTACTACTTCTAAGGAAAAGAAGTATCCCCGGGAAGGTATCACACGTTTGATTTGATTTTGAATATTTAAAATTTTACTAACTTTTTTTAGATGATATGCATAAAGCTAACCCATCACCAGATGATGATATTAGACATGCAAAGACGCGAGGAAATAACACAATTCCCGAACTAGGGTTACACTTTCTGATGGACGTTTTAAAGGGTTAAGCAGTCACCATCTAAAAAGATATATACCTTCGAGTCCCGCATGTTTTCCCTTTTCAGGGAAAGGACCGCAAAGAAGTAATAATCAAGTGCTCGAGATTTCATTCTTCAAAGCTCAAACACTTGGGGGACTATACAGTATGGAAGGCTAAGACGAAGCAAAGAAGACTGTTGAAAGTCAAAGCTCGAGCCTCAAGATTCATCTACTCAGCAAGTCAAGTGATACGAGCAAAATTGAAAGAACTGAAGACTCCAACACAAGACTCCAATATAAAGCCTAAAATTCAAAAACCTTCGAAACCATATGTTCAGGTTAAAAGGCAAACTACAAGGAAGAAATGTAAATCTTTTATTCAAAATTGTTGTAACAAAAACAGTTAAGGGAAAAAGGTCATCATCATTGTACTTATTCAAAAACTGTTGTGATTAAAAATAATTACGAAATCTTTGTACTCATATAGAAAATTATTACCAAATAAAACAGTTACGGATGAAAGATCAAAATCCTTGTATTTGTTTTAAAAAAAACTGATATCAAATAAAACAGTTACAGATGAAAAAGCATTTCCCTTGTACTTATTAAAAACTGTTATCAACAAAAACAGTTATGGGCAAAAGCCCCAATCATTATAAAAACTATTACTAATGAAAAACAGTTGTCTCCTTGTATTAACTCAAAAAAAAAACTGTTACTTATGAAAAACAGTTACGAAATACAAGTGTATATCAAATCTGTAAAATGAAAACAGTTGCAACATGAGTTTTAGACGATAATTGGAACACATGTAAAATGTCGAGAAAGTTAAAACAAAAAACTTCCCTCAGAAAATATTCTTAAAACATGTGAAAAATTCCTATCACTCTATTGCATTACTATGAAGTTGAGACGTCTTCTTCATTAAGTATTTATCAAAAAGGGCCCCATTTTCATAAACAAAGCCTATTATAAACAAGGCTTAAACATCGTGCCTACTGTGAAAAAGTTCGAGTGATGTTTAGCATTTTCATGCGAAAGTTTGGAGGTGAAACTAAATACCTCAAAAATCGAAATGTACAAAAGACTTAAGAGTAAAACACAAACTTAAAGCAAAAAAGTCATAAATTGCATTCATACCAAAAAGAGCGGCTAAGTAAGAACTAAGTACTAACTAGTACTTAGCCGCATATAGTATTTACATTTTTTTCGTGCCCCTAAGTCGTCAATTGGGGACTTTAAAGAGATCCAAATTTACCACCGATGGAGCTGGGGGTAACCACCAATCCAATAAAAAAAAGGAGGAATGAACCAAAGTTTTAATCTTCTTGAGGAGGAGGATTGTCTTCTTCATCGGAAGGAGGAACGGGAGAAACTTGGGACGGAGAGGCATGAGCGGCAGAAGTCTCACCATCAGGCGAAGAGAGGTTAAGACCTTGTTGAGACTTCTCCATGGCTTCCTTAGCTTTAGCTATTTCAGCACTAAGGTCGAAACCCCCTTGACTCATTTCCGTCAATGTATCATGGCGAGAAGTCATTTATGGCCAGCTCACATCAACAACAACCGCTTCTTCGAGATCATCGTAATCTTTTTCCCATATTTGAAGCTCGGATTTTAACCCATCCTTCTCCGCTTCAGCAGCCTCATGAGCAGCCTTCAAAGGCACAATCGACTCCTCCAAAGTTTGGACTCTATCTAATGCATTACGCAGTTCTTCTTTAGTCCGAGAGAGTGATTGTACGAGCTCACCAGAATACTAATCCTTCTGCCCTAGCAAATCCTTCAGGTACCTAATCTCCTCCGAGGCTTGGGACAGTTGTTCAGCAAAAGAAGATTCCAAAAGACTCTTATCCTTATCAGCTTGAGTTGAAGAATCCCTCTCCACTGCCAGTTCCGCTGTCATAATCCTCATCTGTTTCTTGAAGGTACTCCTTTCCTCCTCTAAGGCATCCATATCAATTCTTAAACTATCATACTGTGCCTTCAAATTATCAAAATCAGCCCGCAACTCTTTTGTCTCCTGATCCGCATTTGAGATCCTCTTCATAAGCTCCATTCCAGTAAGATTGATCTACAAGAAACAACCCAATTAAAATATATTTACATATGGTAAAAAGGAAGTGAAATAAATTGCACCATACCTTCAAGGAGGTATGCACAACTTCATTAGCCCATGTAAGAGCTGTGTGGCTGGCTAGCTTGGTTTTCTCCGTGGGACATATCAAAGGTTTGAGCCACACTTCGGGCTTGCCCATTTTCTTGAAAAGACTTCCCTCAGCTGGAAATTCTATTATTACCCTCCGCATCTCCCTGCTGGAAGACCCTACTTCCCTAACGGAAGGTACAGAAGAAGGCATATAACAAACAACAACAAGCAAGGAGGGTTGAGGAATTGGAGGAACCACAGGCAAAACAACAGGCACAGAGGATTGAAGAGTTGAGGAAACCACGGGAAAAGCAGCTACAGAGGCAGTAATAGCAAGTGGAGAGGAAGAGACACGAGGGGCAGATGAGACAGCTTCACTTAAAGAATCAAGAAAATAGCGGCCAAAGGGACATCATCAGAAGCAAGGTCAAAACCTTCATGAAGCAAGTACTCTAAAGAATCATGAACAGGGGACTGTGAAACATCTTCACAGGTTGAGGTTCTAACTACAAACACGGAAGAAAAAGTCATGGGTGTAGACTCGTCGTCCAAAACCACCTGCCTTCTTCGGGAACTATGCACCAAAGCATCCTCCTTTTCTTCTTCTTCTTCTTCTGCGGAACGGGATTCACCAACCTTCCTCTTCGAGGAAGACGAACTAACAATAATCTCTTGGGCCTGGGACAAATACATCTCCGGGACAGACGTAGCCGACACCCCATGAGCAGAAAATCCTATCAGAAAGAGAAGGATTAAGCAAAAAGAAAAAAGGCTCGAGTAAGAAAAGAAGTAAAAACAAAAGCTTCACTTACCGTGGTTCTTCACTTGCCAACCATACTCAACAATTTCTCTACCCAATCACGGATACCGGAGACATTCTCGACAGTACCCATGATTGCTAAAAGAAGAAGAAACAGATATGGTGTTAATAAAACATCTCAAATCAAAAAAACAAAGTGAATAAATATGAGCTAAAGTGTACTCACGTGCACGATTCCACTTCTTAGGGAAGGGAAGATTTTCTTCACCCACTAAATCAGCAGTAGGTACAGTGACGTACCGGAGGTACCAACCTCTATCCTTATCATCTCCAGGGGTTACCAACACTCTCTTACTCCGAGCAGCCAGAGTAAAAACCCCTTGACGAAATAGGACAGGAGAGTAAAGATGAATGAGATGGATAAAAGTAAAAGGAACCAAGGCTAAAGAAGCTAAACTCCTAAGACATGCGACAACTCGCCACACAAGTGGACCAACTTGTCCTAAGCAAATATTGAAGAAACGGCAAAACTCAATTATGACCGGATCAATGGGAGGTCTAAACCCTAAAGTGAAAGGGTACGTATAACCAAAAGAATATCCTGTCTTGTAAGACGTAATTCTTTGGTTACTATTCGGAATGTAGACAGGGAAATGAGACCTCCAAAAACATTCCCTACGAACCAGGGAAATTTGACCTTCAGTAATAATGGTTGGGTATATCTCGAAACTATCAAGAGAAGAAGATTGATCCACCAGAACTTGATTGTCCCTAGTAAAGGCAAATTCAGCGGGAATAATCTCATCAACTCTGGGTTCACGAAGATGTTCATATCTACCTCTAGATAAAGAACGGGAAGCCCTAGCCCTAGGAGAAACTAGAGACCTGGCAGAAGGAGGGGAGACTATTTGAGAGGAAGAAGAACCTCTGGAAGGAGTGGATCCTAGACTCCTCAGTCTACCACCCCTCCGACTTCTAATCGGAGCAGAAGAAGGTGTTAAGTTCTCTACATCTTTTACTCTTTTGGGTTGATTTGAAGAAGACATGTTTACAAAAGCAATGAAAAATTCTTTACAAGTAAAAAAGACAAGTTAGAAAGTGTTTCGCGAAAGTAAAGAAAAGATGTCACAACCCGAAATCCCACACTTCAGGCCGTGACTGCGTCTAACGTTGAACCCTCTAGACAAGCCAACGTGTACAGTTAATCTAACATTGAGATACCATCTTAACAGAAATAACAAAACACCTCACATATTTTTACAGCGAAAATGGAATAATAATTCAAAAATGCTAAGTGAAATAGTAAATACAGAACGTCGCATAAGCCCCAAAAACCGGGATGTCACAACTCACGAACTCTCTACAAAGTGCTAAATACAAGTCTGAAAGGAAAATACATCATTGTCTTTGAAACTAGCGGAAATTAAGACAATAAGAGATCCAAAGGGTAGAAGAGACACCAAGGCCCACGAACGCCAGCGGGTATACCTTGAAGCTCTGGGTGGACTGAAGGTGACTCCCTCAACGATGTCCACGGGGTCCGGGTGCGGGATCTGCACAACATTAAGAAGTGCAGTATAGTATCAGTACAACCGACCCCATGTACTGAGTAAGTGCCGAGTGACGAGGCTAGACATAGCAACAACGTTAACCTGTCCTATTCTACAACCCAAAGCATGGAAAAACAAGGCAAGAGATGAACATACAAGTATGGGGATACGGGAGAAGCTATAGGGGAACAGATGATATAGAGAAGTTAAGTGAGTACAAAGAGCAGACAAGAAAAGGCAATTTAACAAATGAACGATAAAGAAATCAGTGTAAATGCCAGAAATGTAAATAATGGCACGACATCACCCTTCGTGCTTTAACTCTCTTCCTCACAATGCGATGTACGATATGTAATAATCATGAAACATGGCACGGCATCACCCTTCGTGCTTTTAATCTCTTCCTCACTATTCGATGTATTATGTATGTCAATGTATTCAATGTAAATCATGGCACGACATCACCCTTCGCGCTTTTACTCTCTTCCTCACTATGCAAGTTATGATGTGATCAATGTAAATCATGGCACGACATTAACCTTCGTGCTTATAATCAATATGAATCATGGCACGACATCACCCTTCGTGCTTTTACTCTCTTCCTCACTATGCAAGTTATGATGTAATCAATGTAAATCATGGCACGTCATCACCCTTCGTGCTTTTACTCTCTTCCTCACTATGCAAGTTATGATGTAATCAATGTAAATCATGGCACGACATCACCCTTCGTGCTTTACACTCTTCCTCACTAAAAAATTGACAAATATCAATGGTAAGGGATGCAGCATAGTGGAAATATAGTTCAAAATCATCCGTCAAGGGGAAGGCATCAATCAATATCACAACAATTGCCCGACAAGGGTCTCAGCTATAACCAATCTCTTCAATATATATATATATATGTATATATATATATATATATCTTTAACAAATGGGTTCTCAAGCGAACCAATACATCATGAGTTCATCGCCCAAGTCTTCCAACAACAACTCCCAAGTAGAGACAAATTCATATTATGACGAACATGGAAGTAATAATAAGATTTTCATCAAAATAGCAAAACGGGCATGCTTGAAACACAATGCATAGGTACTCGTCACTTCACCTATGCATTGGACATGATAAACACTTAGCACATAGCATACAATACCTAGTCCCTCACCAAAGCTAGGCAAGACACATACCTCGGGTCCAAAAATAGCAATCAAGCCTCTAATACCGCCTTTCCTTTAGAATCCGACTCCGAAACGATAATATCTAGGCATAATTGACTCAATAATATCAATAATGACTCATTAACACAGTCTCATAGCCTAATTATACAATTTCTAGCATTCTTCCAAAAATACCAAAATTCGACCCCGGGCCTGCTTGGTCCAAACACGAGGCTCGGACCAAAACTCGATCACCCATACCCCCACGAGTTAGAATATATAATTTGTTTTGAAATTCAACCCCAAATTGGGGTTGAATTACCCAATTCCCAAAAACCTAACTCTACCCAAACCCCCTAATTTCTACTTTGATTTTAGAATTTTTGGCCTAGATCCTAGTGATTAGGGAAGGAAAATGAAAGCAATTAGTGTTAGGATCACTTACCTAAGTGGATATGGTGGAATGATTGCTGGAACTCGGCTATGGGGTTTGGAGAAGAAGAAGAAGGTGAAAATTTATGAAATCCCGTGCAATATTCTGTTTTTAAGACTTAAAAATAACTGGGCGATTTTGTTCTCTGCGATCGCGGAAGAGGGGTTGCGATCGCAGAGCTTGAAGTTTTACTACTATGCGATCGCGGAACGAGGGGGTGCGATCGCGGAAGAGAACGGGCCAGGTGTCTGCGATCGCAGAATAAACTACGCGATCGCAGAGAGATACTACCCATCCCCCACCTGACTCCACTGACACACTATGCGATCGCGGGGGACGAGATGCGATCGCATAGTGCAACCCAGCTGCCCCTTCACCTAAGCCTATGCGATCACGAATAAAAGGTTGCGATCGTAGTGAAGGAAACACCAGACACCAGAAACTGAGATAAAACACCAGATTTTTGACTCATTTACACCCCGTTAGCTGACCGAAACTCACCCGAGCCCTCGGGGCTCAAAACCAATAACACACCCGACTCTCAAATCATCCTACGGACTTATTCAAGCTCTTAAATCACCAAAATATCATCAAAATCAATGGATTAAACCCCAAAACTCATAGAATTTTCTCAAAATTTCATAAGGCTTAATTATTCCAATTTTGATCCGAATCACGTCATTTCAAGTCCGTTTTACACCAAATTTCACAGATAAGTCACATAACATATATTAAACTTGTTTCGGGCTCCGTAACCATAATACAGGCCCGGTAACACGGGTTTCACATCAATTATTATTTTCAAAAACCTTTATTATTTTCAGTAAATAATTTTCTTTAAAAATTAATTTCTCGGGCTTGGGACCTCGGAATTCGATTATGGGCATACGCCCAAGTCCCATATTTTCCTACGGACCCTCCGGGACCGTCAAATCACGGGTCCGGGTCCTTTTACCAAAAATGTTGACCAAAGTCAACTCTATTCCATTAATTATTATAAAAATTCCATTTTCATCAAGTTTTCACATAAAAGCTTTCCGACAACACGCCCGGGCTGCGCACGCATAGCGAGGTGAGATTAACGGAGGCTTTTGGGGCCTCAAAACACAGATTTAGTCAAATACACACAGGATGACCTTTTGGGTCATCACAAAAGAAGAAGGGTATTTATACTTAAGGGAGACCGTCAAACATGGAAAAAATAATTATGAAAAGTCATAATGGAAGATGTCACTTCGGGACTGACGCAGCCGCAAAAAGCCCTAAAAGACGCTGAATAATTGCAGAACCAATCCGAGAAGGACGCGTGGAATGGGTATTAAATGGAAATGACAAACGACGCCTATGTTCATGGAAAGACAAAGCGGCGGCAAAATATTCTTGCCATAAATATGTATCCACTTACCAAATATTAATCGATAAATATATGGTAAGTGAGGGGACTATCTGTATTGGTAAAAAAAAGAGTCTCACACGTAAGCTGACCCTTGACTACTCAGCAAGCTACGTGGATCAAGGAAAACGCGATAGCTAGATATGATTCTATAAAGAGGAACGGAACTAAGAGGCACGATCCAATAAACCTTTGAGTTCATCAACTACGGGAAATTCAACCTAATCAAGACGAGGAAGAGACACGGTTAAAGTGAAATCGAATAGAGCTACGGGTATATTCGAGAATCTTCAATTAATGACCTATACGTTATGTAACTTTCACACAACAGTTACGGTTACCCTTTGTAACGCCTCATTAATGTAATAAGTAGTCACTAATGAGCAATCATTGCAAGAATCAAACGTTATATTACGTAACCCCCTTATATAAAGGAAGGGAATGTAACTTGTAAAGGGGATCAGGACTTTGAATACAACCTACTTTATTTTTCCGCATATCATACTATTGTCTTTTACTTATTTCTATTTATTCAATATAATTTCTTTGATTATCAGTAACCCGCGTTCATCCTAAAAATAACTTTGATCAAAGGATTTAATTCTTTGGTTAAACAGAACCTCCTCATCAAAATCTACCTGAAGCTCCACTACTGGTGCCGCTACTCGAGTTCTAGGTTGAGCTATGCCTTTGCCTCGACCACTAGCGCAACCTCGGCCTCGACCTTTGCCCCTCGTAGGAGCTTCCATAGGGGGCTCCAACTGCTGTCCAGCTGAGGATGCGGAATGTGTTCTCGCTATCTACGAGAGAACGAGAATAGAAGAGTTCAAATAAAGGTCTAAATAAAACATAAAGTTGTCTGAGGGAAAATACACAACCAATAAAAAGAAAAGGGGACTCTAGGGGCTGCAAACGCCGAGCAATAGTACCTCAAGTCTCCTCACTGCTAGCCAACCTGAGCACGCTAATGACCGCCGCTGGGACCGAGTCCAAAATCTGCACAAGAAGTGCAGAGTGTAGTATGAGTAACCGACCCATGTAATCTGTAAGTGCCGAGCCTAACATCGACAAAGTAGTGAAGAGGCTAAGGTGGGTCATGTACACTATAACCTGTACGCAGTATAAAATAAAGACAGAAATGAACATACAGAGGGATATAAGGAAGTTAACTGAAGAAAAAGGCTAAATCCTCAAAGAAAAGCAGTGAAGGTAAGAATTACCAATCCTTAGAGTTTCGTATGAAAAATACTGAAAACCAACACATCACAAGGAAATAGAAACACATAGATTTGTTGCGGCGGGCAACCCGAACCCACTGTACAATACAATCCTCCCTTATTCCATTGTGACAATACCAACAATCATAAACAAATATATATTGCGACGCGCAACTTGATACCATAATATAACAAAGATCAGTATCATGATTTAACCTTATTTTACCGTATTAATCCACCCTTATTTCACTTGTTGCGGCGTGCAACCCGATCCTACCATATCAGTACGAATTCACCCTTATTTCACCATATCAAGCCGCCCTTATTACACTTCTTGCAGCGTGAAACCCGATCCCACCATGTTAGTATCAAGTATTCAATGAGTATAATCAAATCAATAACTCAAATTAGAAGAACCTCTACAATTGATGAATATGAAGCTAAATCAGAAAGGAAGCCTCGTACCAATTCGGGAGTTCACGTCTGTAATTTTACACGACAAAACAAGTCATAATTATAGTAATGGACCTATACCGAGTTCTGGAACCAAAATACGGACTCGACATCAACAAAGTCAAACGTTGGTCAAATATTTAAACTCTTTAAACCTTTAAACATCAAAATTTTGAAGAAAGCGCTAACTCGGTCTAGGGACCTCCGAATTTGATTCTGGGCATACGTCAATGTCCCAAATTACGACACGAATCCACCGAGACCGTCAAAATATGGATCTGGATCCGTTTGCTCAAGTCGTTGACCGAAGTCAACTCATGTGGATTTTAAGGCATAATCTCATATTTTATCAATTTTTAACATAAAAGCTTTTCGGAAAGAGACACGGACTACGCATGTAAATGGAGGAAAGCTAAAATAAGATATATGATGTTTCAAAACACAGAAATAAAATTTAAATTTCTAGATGACCTATCGGGTAATCATAGAGACCTAAGTATAGCTTACAAGGGAGTAACAACCCAGTCGGTTGTTTTTAGAGTTAGAGCTCTAATCCCCTAATAACTACTTTCCCTATATTTATTTCTGCTATTGTCACTTGTCGGGATGATTGATTGTGAGTTTCAGAGTGTTTTGGGACACAGAGTCCCTAAATGAGAGCTTAAGTCTTAGAATTCGGACCGTAGTCAGAACTATGAGAAGACTGTTCTGGAATGGAATTTTGAAAGTGGGAGCAGGTTCGTAGTGTCATTTTTGGCTTGTGCGTAAAATTTGGAGTCATTCGGACAGTGGTCGCGATGGTGATTCCGCGTTCGCGATGAAGAACACACCCAGGCAGCTTTAAAGTGTTCAATATCGAGGTTTTATGTCATTTTTCACCATTTGGACTTGAGAGCTCGGGATTAGGCAATCTTTGGTGGGCTTTTCGCGTGGGTGTTTGAGGTAAGTGATTCTTACTTAGTTTTGATTAATTCCCATGATTTTGTCTTTAATTTCATCATTTAGTTATAGTGAATTGAAGTGGGAAAATTGGGGAAAACTTGGGAAAAATTCTTAGGCTGAATGTTGGAGTTTTGATCGTGATTTTGGTATCGGATTTGAGTAAATTTGGTATGGTTAGACTCGTGAGTGAATGGCTATCCATAATTTGTGATTTTTACCCGATTCCGAGACGTGGGCCCGATGAAGCTTTTTGGGTGTTTTTCCTATTTTCATGCCTTAGCTTCGAATTCATTAGCTATAATAGTTACTCATAGCTATTTTTATGTTATTTAATTGATCTGATTTGATTTGGGCCAGTCGGAGTTGGATACTCGTGGCAAGAGCGTGGTTTCAGAATGAATTGAGCGGTTTGAGGTAAGTGGCTTGTCTAACCTTATGTGGGGGAACTTCTCCTTAGAATTTTGGTACTGTTTGATATATGAGCGCCGTGTACGTGAGGTGATGAGTACGTACACGGGCTATTTATTGTAAACTCCGTTTTTCACTAAATCATAACCTATTTTCTTCCCTTGTTTGAACTACACTAGCTTATGTGATTATCTTATTTAGATTAGGAAAGCATGCCTTGACGGTTTATTTGAACTCTGTGCAGCATGTTGTAGTGAAACTCCTGTTTTTCCTTAGTTGCACTTAGCCTAAATTGTAAATTTCGATGCTATAACTGTTTGTGTCATTGGTTGTACTGCATATTTACTTTGGAACTACGGACGTATTTCAGGAGATCCCCCAGCACTGCATATTTATTTTGGGACTACGGACGTATTCCGAGAGATCCCCTAGTATTGCATATTTACTTTGGGACTACAGACGTATTCCAGGAGAGCCTCCAGCACTGCATATTTATTTTGGGACTATAGACGTATTACGGTAGATCCTCATGTACTGCATAATTATTTTGGGACTATGGGACGGTATCTCGGGAGTTTCCTATGTTATATTTCCTTGTTCTGTGCTGAGGGATTTTCTCGACTTTTATTACAGTGAATTTCCTTAATTATTGTTACTGTAGAATGTATATACATACCTCTTACTGCTTTAGTTCATTATATTTATACCCTGACCTGACCTCGTCACTACTCGACCGAGGTTAGGCTTGGCACTCACTGGGTACCATTGTGGTGTACTCATTCCCTTCCTGCACATATTTTTGTGTGCAGATCCAGGTACCTCACATCCGCCTCAGTACTAGCCAACACCAGCAGCCACCAGAGACTTCAAGGTATATCTGCACGCGTCCGCAGATCCTCGGAGCCCCCCTCTATTTTATATGTTTCCCTCCTGTACTTATTAGACTCTTGTATAGCATATTGTAGATAGTTTATCATAGATCTTGTGACTCATGGTTTCGGGTTTTGGGAAGGAATGTGTATAAATGGTTAATTGGCTTTACTTGTATATGTCGAGCGGCATTTTGCCGTATATAGTAATCGTGAAGTTTAGTTGGTTTTATTTATCTTTACTTTTTGGTTATTTCAATTGTTAATAGGCTTACCTAGTCATAGCGACTAGGTGCCGTCACGACGTCTTTTACAGGAAAAATGAGTTGTGACAAAGGGAAAAGTTGGATGGCCGAAAGACATTCAAGTTTGCGGTCTAAGTGGTCGAACTAAGAAAATATTAATATTTTTTTTTCATTATTAATAATATTAGTGCTTGTGGAGGATTATAATGATAAAAGAATGAAGTTGAATGGCTGAAAACAAAAGAGTCATTATGTTGGTAATTCCTAATTAGTAATGCAAAATTAAAGATTTTTATGGGTTATTTTCTCTTACTTTATTGTCTTATTATTAGAAAAAAATTGTTCCTCATGAATTAAGAACGACTCTTTTTTTCACTTTATAATGGGTTATCCTTATTGGACTTGAAGAAAGCTAGTAAACGAGAGTGGGCTCGCGCCCGTGAATAATGCGCTTGAAGGCAAAATTGCTAGATTTGCCCCCTTGCACGAGATATGCAATGCATAATCCAAATTTAATTTTATTTGATAAGTTGTTTCTGTTCTTCTTTTATTTATTTATTAATATAATCATAGTTTTTTCAATAAATTAAACACTAACTAGTTAAGCGTTGGTTAGGGGCGAAAAATAATGGTGTCTTAGATTTATTTTATTCTTTCATATATTTGCTTGTACTTATTTAACCATCAAAAGATATTGGGTGACGATTGTGATCATTTCATCCTTAATAGATATTTCATACTCGAATATTGAGAATTAATTTTTTGGTAGAGAATGTGTCATCCAATAGTGAGCCTACCCGATGCGAATCCAAATTAGTTGAAAAATATTTTCAGATATTTAAGCATATTTTGTGAAGTGTACTCCTTCAGCTCAAATTTCTCTTTCTTTTGCTCATGTTTATTCATGGTGACTGATTAATAATTACTTGTTTTAAATCAACCGATATGATATCAGAGCAAGAATGATCCATATTCTTCAATAAAGGTACTTTCTCTCCTATTTTCTTCAAGTTTGTTTTGTTTTATAATGTGACCTTTTATTCCTAGCTTGGTTATTAAAAAAGAATGAGGAGGAAATAATTTAAAAATAGACGAAATATAGTCTTGTGGTATTGACAGTGACGTTATATGATAAAAATATTAATCAATTTTCTTTATAGGAAAACAAAATTGACATATCTATTTTAAATGACAGATCTTTGAATATTGGGTCATGACCCACTAGAAGGAAAACATAATAATATAAAATAAATAAAAGTATAACTTCTTGCCTAACTTCTCTCTAGTGGTTAACTCTCTCTCTCTCTCTCTCTCTATATATATATATATATATATATATATATATATATATATATATATTATATTATATTTTATTCTTTCATATATTTGCTTGTGCTTGTTTAACCATCAAAAGATATTGTGTGACGATTGTGATCATTTCATCCTTAATAGATATTTCATATTCGAATATTGAGAATTAATTTTTTTGTAGAGAATGTGTCATTCAATAGTGACCCTACTCGATGCGAATTCAAATTAATTGAAAAATATTTTTAGATATGTAAGCATATTTTGTGAAGTGTACTCCTTCATCTCAAATTTCTCTTTCTTTTGCTCGTGTTTATTCATGGTGACTGATTAATAATTACTTGTTTTAAATCAACCGATATGGTATCAGAGCGAGAATGATCCATATTCTTCAATAAGGTACTTCCTCTCATAATTTCTTCAACTTTGTTTTGTTTTATAATGTGACCTTTTGTCACGATCCCAAAATCAATACTGGCCGTGATGACGCCTATCGTGAAACTAGGCTAGCCAAACTACCGAAAATAACAGATAAAGCTTTCCGTTTAAATCATAAGTTATAATATTCCATTTAAGATCCTCGTTTTTCAAGCATGTTTAACAGTAATAAGAATAGAAAGGACTAAGTCTAATCACGGCCCAACATCCGGAGTCAACTATCATGAGCATCTAAAGAACTAAACACATTGTATGATAACATGCCTCTACTAATACAAGTCCAGAAAATACGAGAAATATATGAACTAGAAAAGGAAAAAAAGGCAAGTTGTGGACGCCGAGCAACTACCTCTATCCTCGATCAGACTCCAAAGCAAGTGAGAAGTCAGCTAACGCTCTGACCCGGTACCTGGATCTGCACACAAGCTGCAGGGAGTAACGTGAGTACGCCAACTCAGTAAGTAACAACCGTAACTAAAGACTTGAAAGCAGTGACGAGCATTTAAAACTTATAATTTCACAAAATAAGTTCCAGTAAAGGTAAAAAAATCAAGTCAAAGTCTAGATTTTCCAAATACTTCACAAACTCCAGTTTTTCTGTTTAAAATTGCATGAAACAGTAATTCAACATTTATCAAAGAGACTCAGTGTAAAGAAGAGTGAGAAACCATAATTCACAATATAACAGCCTCTCAGGCACACTGTCACCCCTAAACAAGGTCTCTCAGTCACTCGTGACTCCGCTATCATAAGTCAATTCTCACACTCAGCGTTCTCACTCAACAGGTACCATGTATATACATAACCGCTGCAACGTGCAGCCCGATCCACATAACATATGCTGCGGCGTGCATCCCGATCCAAATAATAGTCGACTGCGCTCACTGGAGGTGTATAGACTCCGGCAGGGCTCCTACAACCCAAGCACTATATCGTTGCGGCGTGCAACCCGATACAATATATATATATATATATCCCGATCCAAATAATAGTCGACTGCGCTCACTGGAGGTGTATAGACTCCGGCGGGGCTCCTACAGCCCAAGCACTATATCGTTGCGGCGTGCAACCCGATACAATATATATATATATATATATATATATATCATTGTGGCATGCAGCCTGATCCATATAATATCTGCTACGGTGTGCAATCCAATCCATAATTATCCTCACAAACTCGGCTCTCGGCCTCACTCAGTCATCCTCACAAGCCACTCGGGCATCTCATCTCAACTCACGGGACTCAGCCTAAAGTACCTCTCAGTATTCTAAACAGGGTGATAACATCAACAAGTATAAAGCATGACTGATTTCATAAATTTTCTATCAAAAATAGTGTGAGAATAGTGGGAAAATACCCCTGAGGGTGTAAACGGGTCGCCACAAGGCCCCAAACATGACATACAACCCATAATAAAGTATAAATCTCTAAAATACAGGATATCATATGGTTTCAAATCAAACACGCGACTTAATAGTCGCTACGGGACGGACCAAATCACAATCCCTGTCGGTGCACGCCCATGCGCTCGACACCTAGCATGTGCGTCACCTCATTTATCAAAACAACACAAAATACCGGGGTTTCATTGTCATGACCA
>ML279970.1:29457-50005 GCA_005239495.1 Nicotiana undulata | reverse complement strand
CGTGTATTTTGGAGGAATCCCGTCTAAACACTGTTCTGGAAATTAATATTTCAACTGGGCAACGTGAAAAGGATACCGCAGGTGCGGAAAAATATCGCACCTGCGGACTAGGGCCAGCCCAGAAGTGGCCGCACCTGCGGAAAAGAAACCGCTCCTGCGGAGCCGCCCTTGCGGCGCCTGGGTCGCACCTGCGAGAAGGGTCGCACCTGCGAGACTGGGACCGCAGGGGCGATCCCGCACCTGCGGTCACACCAGCTGCTATGCACCAGCAGTGGTTTCTGCTGGTTTTTGGCCTCGTGCGGGGTCCGAGAGGCACCTGGGCCCACCCGAGCCCCCGTCCAAATATACCAACAAGTCCTAAATTACTAAGCGGACTCGCTCGAACTTTCAGAACACGAAAAACAACAGCGAAACTCGAAATCAAACCCCAAAACTTATTTAATCAAATCTTAAGAACTTTAAAATTCTAGAATTCACTTCAATACGTCGAACCGGCCTAAACTGCTCGGAATGACTTCAAACTTTGCAGATAAGTTATAAATGACACCACGGAACTATTCCCGGTCTCGGAATCTCATTCGGACCTTGGGAACATAACATCACTTTCCAAGTCACATTTCAAATTCTTTAAAACCTCAAAACCTCATTTTTGATCCGAAACCACTCAATTCACACCCGTTTTACCCCAAATTCCACAGATAAGACAAATCGTATATAATAAACCTGTTACGGGCTCCGGAACCACAATACGGACCCGGTAAAACGGTTTTCACATAATTATTCATTTCCAAAATCCTTTATTATTTTCAAAAAACAATTTTCTTTAAAAATTCATTTCTCGGGCTTGGGACCTCGGAATTCGATTCCGGGCATATGCCCAAGTCCCATATTTTCCTACGGACCCTCCGGGACCGTCGAATCACGGGTCCGGGTCCGTTTGCCAGAAATGTTGACCAAAGTCAACTATATTCATTTATTAATTATCAAAACTCATTCTTTTATCAATTTTTCACATATAAGCTTCCCGGCTACACGCCCGGGCTACGCACGCATATGGAGGTGAGGCTAACGGAGGCTCTCTGAGCCTCGGAACACACATATAGCTTAAATTACATAAGATGACCTTTTGGGTCATCACAAGCACAAATCGGCAACAATCATAGACGAGCGGGAAACTCCCGAAAGGCACGTGGTTTAAAGCTGACCAGGTCTTCAAGAATAGTACAAGTCTGTACCGTGACATTAAATAGCTGTACCAGCTGCATATCTTTGAAATAAATGCTTATGTACTATGTTAAGATTCCCCCTCCTATATAAATGGGACCCTTATCATTTCCGCACACATGAGATTCAATACAAGGAACAAGAATATTCTTTGCTCTCTAGCTTAAACATCCTCTATTGTCTCTATATTGATTTATTACTTACAATTATTGTATTTCATTGATTGCTCTTCATTTATTACTCATCATTGATCATATATAACCTCCTTCGAGGCCCATAAAACTGTTATAGCTTCATCGACCGTTCACCACTAGTCCCGAGCCTCGACCTCGAGGACTTATCTCGGCCAACACGAGGCCCCGATTCTGAGCAGTCTGGTTTGCCTATTTTCGATTTCACATCACTCTTATCTCGTTTCTTCTACTCACACTTAGCATCTATTTCCTAATAAACTAGCCTTAAAATAAATCACATATTTTTAGAACCACATAATCAAATTTAATTGTCATTACCATTTTCAAGTAAATAGTTTGGCGCCCACCGTGGGGCTAAAACTAATAGTGGTTGTTTTACTGCTGGTTTGCTAAAAATCGCAAGTTATTCTTCACACCCCGCTATTATGAAAATGCTCGAAGACATCACGAGGAGAATTGTATTAGGAAAAAAGAAAAATAGAAGCCAACGACAAAAAAGTGGAGACCTACAACACGAGGGTCGACCATATCCCAGGCGCACCCCCTATTCTGAAAGGTGTAGATTCAAAGAAGTTTGTGCAAAGGTCATTACCATAAAGCGCGACTCCAAATCCCATCCCGAAGAAATTCAGAATGCCCGATATCCTGAAATACAACGGGACTTCGGACCCCAACGAGCACATCATTGCCTACACTTGTGCCGTAAAGGGGAACGACTTGAAGGAGGACGAGATTGAATCCGTCCTATTGAAAACGTTTGGAGAAACATTGTCAAAAGGGGCCATGATGTGGTATCATAACCTAACCCCTAATTCGGTAGACTCGTTTTCCATGCTGGCAGACTCTTTCATAAAGGCACATGTTGGTGAAATCAAGGTTGCAACTAGGAAGTATGACGTCTTAAAAATCAAATAGAGAGAAAGTGAGATGCTGCAGGAATTCATATCTCATTTCTAAATGGAGCGAATGGAGTTACCACCGGTCTCTGATGACTGGGAAGTACAGGACTTCACCCAAGTCTTGAATGAACGGAGCTCGATAACTTCAAAACAGCTGGAGCAAAACTTTGTTTAGTGTCCCGCCGTCACCTGGGCAGATGTCCACAACCGATACCAGTTGAAGATTAGGGTCGAGAACGACCAATTAGGGCCCCCTCGTGCTCGGTATATCCTATCAGGCTCCTAGCCAAGGAACCAAGGCCAAACAAGGAAATGTACCAACCATACATTGAGGATCAAAGAAACGCCCCAAGGCGCAACATACCTCAGAACTACCAAAGGGTAGACCGAGGTCTGAATCCTCAAGGACTCGTGAGCCGAGTCGGTTTCGATAGACACACAGGACCGGTGGAGGCACCCTGGTTATCAGAGTACACTTCAATGTTGATGTTTCAGACATCGTGTCGGCTATAGGTAAAATTAAAGACACTAGGTGGCCGAAGCCCGTATTGGGAGATCCATCGCAAAGGAACCATAACTTGGTGTGCGAATTCAATGTCACACACGGTCATAGGAACGAAGATTGCATACAACTCCGGGAGGAAGTATCCCGACTAATAAACAAAGGGCATATCCGAGAGTTCCTCAGTGACCGAGCTAAAAATCAATTTCGGGAAAGTGAAACTAACAGGAAAAATGAGACAGAAGAGCCACAACATGTTATCCACATGATCATGGGGGGAATCGACATCCCACAGGAACCCGTTATTAGACGAACCAAAATATCCATCACCAGGGAAAAGTGAACTCAAGGGTACATACCCGAGGGTGCTCTCACATTCAGCGACGAAGACATCGAGACCCTGTCTCAGCCTCATAACGACGCGTTGGTAATTTCTTTTCTTGTTTATACATTTCAAATTAAACGTGTGCTTGTGGATCCAGGTAGCTCGGCCAACATAATCAGGTCGAGGGTGGTAGAGTAGCTCGGACTGCTCGACCAAATCATTCCCGCCTCTCGAGTCCTCAATGGGTTCAACATGGCGAGCGAAACAACAAAAGGGGAGATCACCCTCCCGATCAACGTGTCCAACATAACTCAGAATACCAAGTTCCATGTCATTGATGGAGACATGAGATGTAATGCCTTGCTCGAAAGGCCGTGGATACACTGCATGGGGGCAGTACCATCAACCCTTCATCAAATGATGAAGTTTCCTACCAAAGAGGGAATAAAGACGATTGTTTAACCAAAGAATTAGATTCTATGCCCAAAGCTATTTTAAGAAGTACTCGGGCTTCTGATAACCAAGAAAATTAGCTAATAATAATTAGACTTGCAATAAGAAAGCAATTCGCAAAAGTAAGTGTATTTCAGTAGTAGTTCGAACGTGTCTATATAACGCCTACTCTTCTTAATGATTTAGCATTAATGACTAATAATATCATTAATGTAACGTTACAATAGGTAATCGTAACTGTTGCGTGAAGATTATGTAACGATTGGCTCATTCATTGAAGTTCTTTGAATCTGCCCTTTATTCTCCTCGGTTCATTCTAACTGCGTCTTTCTGATTCTTCAATTAGACTGAGGCTCCTTCATCTAATTGTCTCGTGGGTATGCTGTTCCGTTCCTCTTTGTCTCGTACCTCTTTGTAAATTTGTGACCAGTTGTCATGTTTCTATTGCTCCATATGGATCGCGTTGTCATTATAAATATTACATGTGTGAAGTCTATTTTTTACCAATACATATAGTCCCCCTACTTACCATTTCTTTATCAATTAAATATTTGGTAAGTGGACACTTATTTATGGCGGTAATTTTTTGCCGCTGCTTCACTCGTACCATCGAATCCGTATTTGAATGTATACGTCGCTTGTCACTTCTATTTAATGCTCGTGCCATGTGGCATTCTCGGATTGGTTCTACAATTATTCAGCACCTTTTAGGGCTTTTTGCGGCTGCATTAGTCACGAAGTGAAAGTTTCAATTATGACTTTCACATCACTGTTTTTTCCATTTTTTGACGGTCGCCTCTGGGTATAAATACCCCTTTTTCTTCCTTTACTTTCATGAAAAACTTCTAACTCTCCGTCATTGTTTGTAAATTCTTCTTTCTCGTAAATATGTCTTCCTCAAGCCAGCAACCCAAAAAAGTTATCATTGTTGACGAACTATCTCCTTCTTCTGCTCCAATCCGGAGTAGGAGGGGTGGTAGGCTAAGAAGTTTAAGTTCTACACCTTCCAGGGGTTTTTCTTCTTCTCGTAATATTACTCCTCCTCCATCTTCTAGGTCTAATGTTTCTTCGTGTTCTTCGAGGGCCAGGGCTTCTAGATCTTCTTCTAAGAGTAGGGAACCTAACAAACGTTTTCGTGAGCCAAGAGTCGATGAGATTGTCCCTGCCAAGTTTTAGTTTACAAAGGATAGTGAGGCCATTAGTAAACAACTTTCTTCCATGTCATCACATGATCATGCTGACCTTTATCCTACCCAAATAACAGAGGGTTTAGTGTCACTCGTGCACAGAGATTGCTGTTGGAAATCTAATTTTCCAGTTGTAATTCCTAATGACAATCAGAGAATAACCTCTTACAGAACTGGGTATTCTTTTGTGTATACTTATCCCTTCACTTTGGGATTTAAGCCTCCCATCGACCCCGTCATCATAGAATTTTGTCGATTTTTCAATGTTTGTTTGGGATAGATCAGTCCTCTTGTTTGGAGGGCAGTTGCATGCCTTAGGTATTTGGCCAACTTGGCTTCAGTTCCTTTCACTTTCCAACATCTTATTCATATCTATTCCCCGATGCTATTCCGCCAAGGAGTTTTTATTCTCGCGGCTAGGAGTAAAAGAGTTTTAGTTATACCTGATGATGACAAGGATAGAAGATGGTATGTCTGGTATGTTGTTGTCCCTACTACATGTTTAGTAGGTGAAGAAAATCTCCCCTTCCCTGAGAAGTGGAACTTTGCACGTGAGTACAATTTTGCTCACTTTCCTTTTTTTTTGTTGATAAATTACCAGTACCGTGACTGTTTCTTTTTCTTTTGCAGCAACCATGGGAACCATCGAGGAAGTCTCCGATTTTCATGATTGGGTAGAAAAATTACTGTTGATCGCTCCTATGGAAGAACGTTCTTGGAAGTACCTCTCGTCGAGGTTTGGTTGGAAGGTGAAAACCCATCGTAAGGTTTTTTTAATATTCCTTTCTTTCTCTTTAGATCTTTTCTGATCCCTTTCATTTGTTAGGGTTTCCCACTCGTGAAATCTCTGCTGCTGTTGTGTCCGCTTCAAAAATTTCTTTGTCTAAGGCCCAAGAAATCATTGTTAACTCCTCTTCATCAAAAAGGAAGGCAAGTGGGTCCCGAACCTTGGAGGATGAGGAAGAACAGGAGGAAGGTTCGCTGATTCGGAGGTCGCAAAGAAGGAGGGTCGTATCAACGATGAGTCTGTTCCCGTTGCTGATCCTCCTGTACCTGAATCAGAGCATTCCACTCCTAAAGATGCAACTCCCTCTCCCGCTAATGAATTAATTGAACAACTGTTCCACCAAGGCTTTGGCACAGTTTCAGAGGAAGCACCTCTTGCTATTTTCCCTCCGTCTTCTCCTGTGGAACTTTCGTTTACTACTCCCGTTACTCTTTCTGCTCCCCAACCTATTCCATCGTGTCTCCTTCATCTACCCCTACTTCCGTGCCTTTTATTATTGAAGTATGATCTTTCAGTAGTGGGGTGATGAAGCAAATAATGATAGAGGTTCCTGCGGGAGGCAACCTCTTAAAGAAGTCAGGCCAGGCGGATGTATGGCTAAAGCCCTGATAGGCCCGGTTGAGAGTCTAAGTTGGAAAGTCACAGCTTCTTAACTTGGATGAATGAGATTGTGCACTCGTCCCTGAAGGCATCATCAAATCAGGAAGGTAAGGATAAAAGCATCTTGGAGTCTTCCTTTGCGGAGCAACTTTCCCATGCTACTGAAGAGATAAGAAGCTTCAAGACTTTGTTGGATCAAAAGGAGACTTACGCTGGTGAACTTGTGCAATCATTTACTCAGACTAAAGAAGACCTCCGTGAATCTTCAGAAAAGATTCAATTTCTGGAAAGATCCTTTGCCCCTTTGCAGGCTTCTTGTGATGCTGTCATGGTTGAGAGAGATGAACTAAGAGCCGATATCGAATAATGGGAGAAAGACTACGAGGCTCTTGAAGACAAAGCAGTTGTTGATGTAAGTTGGGCTTATTTGAATGCCCGGCTTGGCACATTGATGGAAATGGGCCAAGAGACTTTTGACTTAGAAGTTGAAATTGCCAAAACCAAGGAGACGATTGAAAAGTCTCGGCAGAGTCATAATGTTTCATCACCTGAAGTTGAGGTCCCAACGGGTGATGAGATCGTTCCTGATGAAGCTGCTGCTCAAGCTTCGCCATCTCAAGCCACTCCTCCTGATGACGAAGATAATCCCCCAGTGTCAAGTGAAAGAGTTTATTGAACCCTGTCCCTTTTTTTTTTCTTTTTGGAACAATTGGTGGTTACCCCCGGTCCCATTTGGTGGTAAAGTTTGGTTCTTGTAAGTCGCCAATGACAACTTAGGGGCAACCTTGTATAAATAAATCTGGCTTTAAACTAAGTTAATACTTATTTTTGTCATAATATTAATATTAATATTAGCATGACTTATGATTTCTCGAGTTTTTGTTTTACTCTTAAGTGTTTGCATGCTTTTCGTTAGGGTTTTTGTTTTACCCCTTAATTTTTAATTTTGCATTGAGAATGCTTTGATATTTCGTTTTTTTTAAATAAGCACGATTTATAAAAGAGGGCCCTTTATGATTGACACTTACTGAAGAAGACGTCTCAACTTCATAATAGTGTAAACATACAAAAGCAAGATAGGAATTCACATGTTTTTTCTGAACAATGTTTTGAAGAAAGTGTTTGTATTATTCGAACTTTCGTAACATTTTACGTGTGTTTGAGTATAACTCTTTCATAAATTTTTTCTTTACAATAGATTTTGAATAAATCGAGGGTATGAATTTTTACCCGTAACTATTTTCCTTTACAACAGATTTTGAATAAACACAAGGGTATGCATTTTTACCCGTAACTAACATTCTTCCTTTAACCTAAACATTCGTTTACATTCACGAATATCTTTTTTGTAGGTTTCTGAATCAGGCTTTGTGTTTTTGTCTTTGGCTCTTTGATTTTGCTCATAACGCTTGACTTGTTGGAAAAAATGGATCTTCAGGCTTAAGCTTTGACTTTTTTTTGATAGTCTTCTTTACTTCTTTTTTCCCCTCCATACTGTATAGTCCCCCAAGTGCTTGAGCTTTTAAGAATGAAATCTCAAGCACTTGACTGTTCCTCTTGTGGTCCTTTTTCTGAAAAGGAAAAACATATGGGACTCGAAGGTATATAGTTTAGATGATGACTGCTTAACCCTTTAAAACGCCCATCAGAAAGTTGTAACCCTAGACCAGGAATTCAGTTACTTCCCCGTGTCTATGCAGGTCTAATATCATCATTTAGTTATGGGTTAGCTTTTTGCCTATCATCTAAAATGGTTAGTATAATTTTACCTGTACAAAAATGAAATCGAACATAATGATACCTGACCGTGGGTATTCCTTTTCCTTAGAAGTAATATTTCTTCAAATGAATGGCGTTCCAACTTGTTGGTAAAATTCTGCCATCCATGGTTTCTAGCTCATAAGCACCTTTCCCAGCAATGCCACGGACTTTGTAGGGTCCTTCCCAATTAGTTTTCCTGCACCGGCCTCCTTTGTTGATTGGAAGACTTTTTTTTAAGGATGAAGTCCCCAATTTTAAAATATCTGAGGTGAGCCTTTCTGTTGTAATATCTCTCTATAATTTGTTTTTGAGCTGCCATGCGTATTAATGCAACTTCTCTCCTTTGCTCGAGCAAATCCAGATTTGTTCTCAACTCGTCATTATTTGTTTCTTCTGTTGCTGTTGTGAATCTCATGCTTGGTTCACCAATTTCCACCGATATTAAAGCTTCTGAACCATAAACAAGCATGAATGGGGTTTCTCTTGTGGCTATTTTTGCAGTAGTTATATAAGCCCATAATACTGCCGGTAGCTCTTCAGGCCAGTTTCCCATAGCTTTTTCCAACCGTTTCTTCAAATTGATGACAATGATTTTGTTCGTTGACTCTGCTTTCCCATTAGCCACGGGATGATATGGTGAAGAAGTGATTCATTTGATTTGCCAATTTTGGAAGAATTCTGTGATTTGTGAGCCTATGAATTGTGGGCCATTGTCACATACAATTTCCTTTGGTACACCAAAACGACATTGGATGTTTCGCCATATGAAGCTTTTCACTTCTTTTTCTCGCACCTGTTTAAAAGCATCTGCCTCAACCCATTTTGAGAAATAATCTGTTAATACAAGTAAAAATCGTACCTTTCCTTTAGCTAGGGGAAGAGGTCCTACTATATCCATCCCCCATTTCATAAACGGTCATGGTGACACAACTGGGTGCAGCAATTCTGCTGGTCGATGCATATTGTTAGCATATCACTGACATTTATCGCATTTAGCTACGAAATTCTCAGCGTCTTCTTCCATTTTGGGCCAATAATATCCTACTCTGATTAGGGTTTGACTAAAGAACTTTCATCTGCATGGTTTCCACAATGGCCTTTTTGTACCTCTTTCATTACGTATTCAGTTTGATTGGGTCCAAGGCACCTTGTTAGGGGACCTCCAAAAATTTTGCGGTATAAGGTATCACGAACTAGGAAGTACAGTGCTGCTTTTCGGCAAAGTGCTTGAGCTTCTTTTCTGTCTTCAGGTACGATACCATTCTGAAAAAAATTTACAATTTCATTTCTCCAATCCCAGGTTAAATTATTGAATGTTACCTCATTTTTGTCCTGGCCGATTGCTGAATGAAACAAATGTATACAATAGCATTTTCTTTATTCATTACATCGTTAACTACTGCAAGATTAGCTAATGCATCCGCTTCTACGTTTTCCTCTCTGGGTATTTGCATAATCTTCCATGACTGGAATTGCCTTACCAGGTCTTGTGCCTTTTCCAGATATTGTTGCATTCGAGTCTCTCTAGCAGTATAAGTCCCCTGTATCTGGTTTACCACTAGTTGCGAGTCACTTTTGATCATGATCTGCTCGATTGAGAGTTCTCGTGCTAATTCAAGTCCTGCAATGACAACTTCGTACTCTGCTTCATTGTTAGTTATGGGATACCATTTAATAGCATGTTTTTATCTTTTCACCCGTAGGTGGTATTAAAACAATTCCCAAGCCGGCTCCTTTTATATTAGAAGAGCCGTCAGTGAATAGGGTCCATATTCCTGGATTAGCCCCGGTGAAGGTTTGCAGTTCTTTTTCCACTCCAGGAATTATACTGCTATTGAAATTAGCTACGAAATCAGCCAAAACTTGAGACTTTCTTGCAGTCCTAGGCTGATAGACTATGTCATGTTCGCTTAGTTCTATTGCCCATTTAGCTAATCTTCTTGACAATTCTTGTTTATGTAAAATATTCCTCAGTGGATATGAAGTTACAACAGTAATTTGGTGACACTGAAAGTACGGTCTTAGCTTTCTAGCTGCCATGATTAGAGCTAAGGCTAATTTTTCTAGATGAGGATATCTAGTTTCAGCATCTAATAAGGACTTACTTACGTAGTAGATAGGAGATTGCTTACCTTTGTCCTCCCTTACCAAGACTGCACTTACGACAATTTCTGCAACAACAAGATAAACATATAACCTTTCCCCTTCCTTTGGTTTAGACAGCAGCAGGGGATTCGATAGATAGGACTTCACATCTTTAAGAGCTTGTTGGCATTCTTTAGTCCATTCGAACTGCTTCTGCTTCTTCAAGACTCAGAAGAATTTAAAACTCCTCTCTGAGAATCTGGAGATGAATCTTCCTAAAGCTGCAATCCTACCTGTTAATCTTTGAACTTCTTTTTTGCTCGTGAGTATATCGGGTATTTCTTCAATAACTTTAATTTGAGCAGGATTTACTTCGATACCTCTATTTGATACGAGAAAACCCAAAAATTTACCTGATTCGACGCCGAAGGCACATTTTTCTAGATTTAATTTCATGTTATACCTGCGGAGGATCTCGAAAGTAATCGAAGATGATGGAAATGATCTTCTGCTTGTGTTGATTTCACCAGCATGTCATCAATGTACACCTCCATTGTTTTCCCCATGTGTTCCTGGAACATCTTGGTCACTAGACTTTGATACGTGGCTCCAGCATTTTTCAAGCCAAAAGGCATGACTTTGTAACAATAAGTCCCCCTGTTCGTAATAAATGAGGTTTTCCCTCATTTGTGGGGTCCATTTTATCTGATTGTAACCAGAATATGCATCTATAAATCTTAATAATTCATGACCTGCAGTGGCATCAATTGTTTGATTTATGTGTGGTAATGGAAATGAATATTTTGGGCATGCTTTATTCAGATCTCTATAATCTACGCATACTCTCCATATTTACTATTCTTTTTAGGTACCACTACGGTGTTAGCTAACCAATTAGGATATTTTACCTCACGTATTGAACCGATTTTCAAGAGTTTCTGTACCTCTTCATTGATCACTTGATTCTTGAATGATCCTTGCTTTATTTTCTTTTGCTTGACAGGTACGAATGATGGGTCTTCATTTAGTTTATGAGTCATCACTTCTGGGGGTATACCTATCATATCTAAATGGTACCAAGCAAAATAATCTGCGTTAGCCTTTAAATATTCAATTAACTTACCTTTTCTGGTTGGGCTTAGCCTTGCGCCTATATGGACCTTTTGCTCAGGCTCTTGTTCGAACAATGGAACAACTTTGATCTCCTCAGTAGTTGTCTTGATATTCTCATTTTCTTCTGGTTATTGAATAACATCAGGTCTGGAATCCATGCCCATGTGTCTTGATTCAAAATCCGTGGTGATTTGGTTCACCGTATCTTTTTTGCTTTCTTCCGTGTCTGTTTGAATTGTTTTCTCGTCCTTTGATTTTTCCGCCATTTCTTCTTTATTGGAATGTATCACTGAATTGATGTTCTTGAGGTCAACTGATCACCTTGAATATGTTGGATTCCCTATTTGGAAGGGAATTTAATCACCTGATGTAGAGTAAATAGTACTGCTTCCATATCATAGATCCAAGGTCTCCCATGATTACATTATAAGCCATATCAGTATCAATGACTTGGAATTTCGTATCCTTGATAACGCCTTCTACATAGGTTCTAGGATCGATTTCTCCTTTTGTTATGACAGTAGAGTTGTCGAACCCAGACAAGGAACGTTCTTTTGGAATTATACAGTTCCCCATCAACATCTCTTCCACAACTCTCAACAAAATGATATTGACTGAGCTACCTGGATCAGTTAACACTCTTTTCATGTTAGTGTCATGTATAAGCAAGGATATTACCAGTGCGTCATTGTGTGGAAGTAATAATCCATCAACATCTGCGTCGTCAAAGGATATATTATCAGCCTCCAAAGTTTCACGAGTTCATTTCCCATGAGTTACTATGAACTTGGTTGTTCTTTTATAAGTCACGCCATTCACTTCCTCTCCTCCGTTTATCACGTTTACTGTTCTCTTTGGAGAAGGTGGTTTTGGGGGCTCCTGCCTGTTCTTCATATATGCCTACTTACCTTTTTCACTAAACAGTTCTGTTAGATAGCCTTGTTTTAATAAATGTTCTACCTCACCTTGCAATAGCCTGCAATATGACGTTTTGTGCCCATGATCGTTGTGAAATTCACACCAGAAGTTTGGATTCCTTATATTTGGATTCAATATCATTTCTTTGGGCCATCGAACTTTATCACCCATATTTCTTAGTACAATAATTAATTCAGAAGTACTTACATTGAAATTGCTCGTCTCGATCCTTTCCAGATCTTGATGATGATGAGCTCGAATCTCTATTTGGCGGTTTGTAATCAGACCGTGTGTTTTCAAATTTGGAACGAGTCTCCCATCCTGAAGGTCCCATGTATGGATCGTACCTGTTTTTACCGGTTCTCTTTTTTGATTCGGAGCGTCTAGAACTGGTCATGTCTTCTGCTTTTGATTGTGCAATGGTATCTTCCTCTATTCGTAACTTGGTGTTGTACCTATTATAGACATCTTTCCATGTCGTGGCTGGGAACTCTCTCAAGATTTCTTTGAGTCTTCTTGTGGCTTCCGAGCTTTTATCATTCAAATTACTTGCAAATGCCATTGCTGCCCAATTGTCAGGCACTCTTGGTAGCAGCATTCTTCCACGTTGGAACCTGTCTACGAATTCACGGAGCAACTCCGTGTCTCCTTGTTTTTTTTTTGAATATGTCTTCCATTCTTTTTTCTACTTTTTTTGCTCCGAAATGTGCTTTTATAAAAGAATATACAAGCTCAGCAAAAGAGTCAATATAATTTTTGGGTAAGAAAGAATACCATGTTAATGCTCCTTTGGTGAGGGTTTCTCCAAACTTCTTGACCAACACAGATTCAATTTCTTGCTTAGTCAAGTCGTTGTATTTTACTCCTATGGTGAAAGCAGTAACATGATCACATGGGTCGGTTGTCCCATCGTATTTTGGTATGTCAGGCATTTTAAATTTCTTGGGAATAGGCAATGGTGCTGCACTTTGCTTCCAAGGTTGTTGAGAATATCTGTCAATGTCAATACCCTTGATGACAGGTGGTACTCCAGGAATTTGTTCGATACGATCGTTTTGTTCCTTCACCTATTTCTGCAAGGTTAGTAGTAAAGATTGCAAATCTGAATTATTAGACATACCTGGTCTTCCTTCAAGATACTCATTTGGAGTGCCTCTACTTCCTGAATTTGCTAGTCCGAATTGTGGATTTTCCATAGTTGCGGTGTTGTTTGGAGGAGGCGTAGGTGATACAGCTGGTAGCCCCCTCATGAAAGCTTGAAGAGCTTCATTCACATATTCGCCAACCATTTGCTTCACATGGTATTGTTCCCCTGTTTGCTCATTTCCAATTTGATCATTATTTTGAGTTGTAGATCTCCCTGGGGAGTGGTCCCTTGAACCTCGTGGGGATCCCTGCGGTGATGGGGATGGAGTTCCAATTGCCTGTTGGTTGTTATCGTTGGCGTTTGACATGATTCGCGAAAGGTTGTTTGAGAAAAAAACAAAGATTATCAGATTCCCGGTAACGGAACCAATTTGTTTAACAAAAAAATTAGATTCTCTGCCCAAAGCTATTTTAAGAAGTACCCGAGCTTATGATAACCAAGAAATTAGCTAATAATAATTAGACTTGCAATAAGAAAGCAATGCGCAAAAGTAAGTGTATTTCAATAGTAGTTCGAACGTGTCTATACAAGTGATATTTTACTCCCTTTTATAGGGAATTTCTTAATATAACGCCTACTCTTCTTAATGATTGAGCATTAATGACTAATAATATCATTAATGTAATGTTACAATAGGTAATAATAAGTGTTGCATGAAGATTATGTAACGTTTGGCTCATTTATTGAAGATCTTTGAATCTGTCCTTTATTCTGCCTCGGTTCATTCTGACTGTGTATCTCCGATTCTTCAATTAGGCTGAGGCTCCTGCATCTAATTGTCTCATGGGTATGATGTTTCGTTCCTCTTTGTCTCGTACATCTTTGTAAATTTGTGACCAGTTGTCATGTTTCTATTTCTCCACACGGATCGCCTTGTCATAAGAAATATTACACGTGTGAAGTCTATTTTTCAGCAATACAACGGTGTACGGGGAGCAACGTGCATCAAAAGAGATGTTTGCGATACACGACGTGGTAACAACATCGACTCCTTCTACATCGAAGGAGCCAAAGGATAAGCAAACGGCTAAGTAGCAGTCACAAGATACATCCCCGGCTGCACCCGAATCTGTGAGTAAAGGACCGTGCCACGTCCTTAGAACAAGCAGATGAAGCGCCATCGCACACGTCGATGCTGGAATGCCATCCCTGCTAAGTTATAACTATCTCCCTTTTTTATTCGCATTTTATACTGACCTATATGCAGGTGTACGATAAAAGGAGCTGAAACACCTTCATGTTTAAAGACCTTAGGTTTAAAAGCATGCATTGCACTCTTTTCCTTCGATCGGATTTTATCCCAAAAAGGGTTTTACCGGCAAGATTTTTAACGAGGCAACATCTATGTGCTACCTAAGGAAAAATTAAACAAGTATTCAAGGATTCTCTCCTGTCAACATCGAATACTGGGGGGCATCTCCCTGGGATATCGCCTCCTCGGAAAGATCAAAGTGAGCTAAAGAGGGTTTCAATAGGAAAATGATGTATCGGGCCAAATGGTCAAATGAACCGTGTCCGCGTAGAATAAACAAACCCTCAGCGGTGAAAATATATATGCTTGTACCGAGTAAATCAAATGTGTATCTTTTACCATCAAAACACTTTGCGATTCAAAGAAGTTGCTATTATCACAAGGAAAGGCCCAGGGCCAAAAAGACCCTCGATGTCTCGGGGACTGACATCGACCGCCACCCCATCGAGTTATCAAAGCTCGAGGACATAAGACCCCTAGCGGGTTACCTCGGGCATGATCAAAACTGTAAGTCCTACGGGAATGATCAAAACTGTAAGTCCTACAGGCGTGATCAAAACTGTAAGTCCACGAGCATGATCGAAACTGTAAGACCTCAAGTAAGTCATGTACAAATCATATGACCTTGCAAAAGGCGCAATCCCGATTTTAAAGCCATGGCTATATATTCGAACTTGTAAGACCCCTAAAAAGGCATACCCTTGATATAGACGCCAAGAATACCTCACTCGGGTACTAAAAGGCTACGACCAAACTTAATGACTACGGTCATAAGGCTACGGCCAAACATAATGACTACGGTCACAAGGTTACGATCAAAGTAACGCGACTCGAGGATGCCCGACTGTCGCCAAAAAAATCAAATCCTTCGAAGTCACTTTGGAAAGAACCGGTTAAGTCAGGCTACCCTCGACATAAGAAAAAAGAGCTTCGATCATGTTCATGTCAGCTCCAAACAATGAAAAATCTTCGAAACAATTCAGCCATAGGGCAAAACCTTCCGAGGTGCTCATTTATCGTCGCATAACAGCTCGTAATCGAGGTTATTATTGGGCTGTCGAAGAGTCGGACGAACACAAAAACCTCAAATGAGTCTTTAACAAGAGAAAAATATAGCCACACTAAAGGTCATACCGGCCCAACGCGTAAGAGCTTAAACGCCAGCCTAAAAATGCCTAAGGGAAAATACATATGGGCCCACGGGCCAGCTTAAAGAGCCTCAGGTCTAATTCAAAACAAAAACCCAAGGGTCGATGATCTCGAGCCGTAACCCGACTCGAGGGCTGAGCCCGAAACGGTTAACTAAAATGCCTAAGGGAAAACGCATAGGAGCATACGGGCCAACATCAAAAAGCCTACGGACCGATTAAAGGTCATATTGACCCCATGCTTAATAGCTTAAATGCCAACCTAACAAGCCTCAGGGCCAATTTGTAAACCTAAGGGTTTCACCTCGAAATCCAAATCATTTGTCCGCCAACGTACGTCAAAATTTGGAAGACAAAAAAGACAAACTCAAGCAGAGAAAAACTCACGAAAGGAGAAAGCCGTAAGGTTTCCTTTTATATATACACACATTACAAATGAACATTCACAATACTCCCACAGGAAGACTCACGCAAGGAAGAAAAAAGGGAAAACCTAGTCTATTCTCGGGATCAGCTCCCTCGAGGGCCCTCAAATATCAGCATTGGCACCAGGAGAAAGGAAAAACCTTGCGTCGATCTCACCCACCTTAGCCTGCTTTATCTCCTCCGAGAGATCGAATCCCCTAGAGTGTATCTCTTCGAGGGTCTCGAGATCTACACCGGGCATATTCCTTTCTTCTCCTCTCTTTGTCAAAGGCTCCTCTTAGCTCAGCCCGAGCATCGACAACATATTTTAAATAAACAACCATTTTTTTGTCGGCCTTTGCTCGAGCTTCTTCAGCTTCGGCCCGGGCATCGATAACTTCGGCTTTCATTTGCAAAATCTCGGCCTCGAGCCTTCGATCTTGATCGCCTGCACCGAGCTATCTTCACAAGCATTCCGGAGGTGCACTTCGAGGGCAGAAGCTTTGGCCAAAGCATTCTTTTCGGACGTAGTATGGGCGTCCATTTGAGCTCTTAGCCCACTGCACTCAAGGCTTTCCGGGTCCTCATATTCCTCTACAACTGAAACATTAGAATATTAGTCTCCGAAGATAGGAGAAGAAGTATGCATATCATTAGAACGAAGGTTACCTGTCCCTCGAGATGGCCTTCGTAGTCATGGCTTCGACTCACCTCGTACCGAAGGTGTATCAGCTCCTTTGCTCATTTATTACAAAGGAGCCTGAGGGATTTCTCCCCATCCAAGGCTTTTCGCAACATGGTTTCACAGCTGAGCAACTTGGATTTGAGCTTGTCAAAGGCCTGTAGAAAGTACGCTTTAGTTAAAAAGTGAAAGTACGAAACTGAGAGATCAAAGAATCATCAAAACTCACGACGGAGCAGAGCCGCTGAGCCTCCTAAAAGGTTGAGCGCGCATCTCCTGGCCTGGCCTCTTCGGCCCTAGTCGAACCATCCCGAGAGGGGACATCATCATTAGGGACCTCGCTCCCACCGGACGACTCTCGGCCCCGAACGTCCCTCGAAGTACCTTCGATGGGAGAAGAAAGTGGCGGCAGCAAACCTCTCCCCCTCGAAGTACCTTCGACAGGGGAAGAAAATGGCAGCAAGGGAGGAACCAGTCTCCCCGGGCTGGAGACCTCGGGTCTAAAAAGCTCGGCTTCATCGCTTTTATGACTTTGGGCGGACCTTGACTCACCTTGGGCTTCCTTACCCATCGAGGAATCTTTCCTCTTATTCTTATTTTTCAGCCCCGAGGCCGACGACTCCTCCTCCTCTCCAAGGGGACACAGTCCTATCTCGGAGAAGTCTCCGATGCCTGCGTTAAAGGAGTTAACAAAAGGGAAAGATCTTCCCAAGAAAAGGGAAAGAACTTGGAAACACTTACCATGGTGTATGGTCTCCCATCCACCCTTCAACATGTATCGCCATTTACTCTCATCACAAGTCGAGCAGGCCGCCAATCTCCGAACCCAATTCTCCAAGTCGGGATCTCAAATGGCATCCACGGAGTTGCTGCAAAAAAGAAGGGAAGACATTATTACGAAGTCTGCCTCCGCTATGAACAAAATGATAAAAGCACGAGTGTACCACTTACGTGTGAAATTCCATTTGTCAAGAAAGGGCATGAACTCCATCGGGATGATATCGGTAGTCCGCACTCGGACAAATCGGTTCATCCACCCATGGTCCCTCTCTTCTTCGTCGCTGGCAACGAGGGGCCGGGCAGACCAATGTCGGAGAGTAATCAGGCCCCGACAATGCGAGGGCCGGTACAATCAGATGAGATGACTAAGGGTGAACACGAGCCCCGCTTTATCGGCAAAGAACCTCATCATCAGTACGATCCTCCAAGAAGACGGGTGAACCTGTTCCAGGGTAACCCGAAACCTCCTGCAAAGGTCGAGCACGACTCTGTCAAGGGGGCCCAACGTAAAAAGGTACATACATACGTTCAAAAATCCCCCTACATAGGCCGTGATACTCTCTTCCGGGGAAGGTACCTGCAGTACCACCTCTTCTCCCCATCCGCAGTCTTTCCTCATCGCCTCAAGGAGTTTCTCCCCTATGGATGGGATGGACCTCGATGCATGCTCCCGATGGCCCTGAACATTGGAAGATCTCTCTAATGACAAATACCTCCTTGAGACAAAGCGTCCCGAGGCCAGCTCACTAGTAGCCGGTGGTGTACCACTGACCGAGCGGGAAACAGGGGTAGAATTTTCCTCTTGCCGGTGAATGGATTTGGATGTAGTAGCCATAACAATGGTGAAACAAGGAAGGGGAAATGAAACCTAGGCGAAAGCTCTATGGAGAAAAAGCTGGAGCAAGGTGGGAAAACTTTATAAAGAAGATAAATTGCTCAAAGCAGCAAAGCCTTCAAATGAAGGAAGCGAATGCATATATAGGGCAAGCGGCGACTATTCACCTACTTTGAGGCCAATTAATTCTGGTCATGCCATTGCCACTTTTGGGGAAGTGAACCAGGGGGACCACCTCGATCACTTCACATGCCATGTCATATGGATGACGCTGCCCAAGGGCTCGAGGTCCCCGAGTCAATCAGATCTCGAGATGGTACCCTGTTTCGAGTATCTCAACTATCACAACTCTGGGCTATAAGGAGTCTTCAAATGTGTATTTAACCTCGAGAGGGTACCCGATCTCGAGGACCCCTACCGCTATAATGATGGGCTCTAAGGAGCACCAAAACTGGCCTAACCTCGAATGGTGCCCAACTCAAGGATATCAGTTATTATATCTATGGATTCTAAGGAGTCATCTAAGCCTAACTAGCCTCGGGACGGTGCCCGGTCCTGAGGAGGTTTGTTGCTGTAAATACGGTTTTCTAAAGGAACTATTATTCCAACCTCGAGATGGTACCCGATCTCGAGGATCTCTACCACTGCAAGTTTAAGCTCTAAAGAGAGCTGTCGAAGGTCCACATATCGATCTAGCCCGAGATGGTACCTGATCTCGAGGGCTTTATTATTCTAAGAATGGGCTTTAAAAGGCCGACATTAAAATTTGAGAGATTATCTAAGCACTGAAAAGCAAAGGACTTAAAATAATAAAATTCTTGGCATTCCCGAAAATGTATTTATAGAGGTGTCATTACAAAGCTCTCCCGGGAGCCCATATACAAAAAGGAAGAAAAGAGAAGGAAAAAACAATGGGCAGATCTATTCCTCGCCCTCACTATTGTCCGAGTCACTATCGGAGCCGTTACCGGAGCTCTCGTCTGAAGAAGATGAAAGTGCCGATGCTTCTTCCAGGGCCCTGGCTTTCTCGACCTCAGCAGAAAGATTGGCACCCTTGGCGCTTGCCTCTTCGAGTGTCTATATCCTGGCTTGAGAACGAGCATGGGCAATGACCCGAGTCAGCCTCAGCTTAGCCTTTTCAGATATCTCCCTGTCCCGATTGTTGGCAGCGACATCATCTCTTTTGTATGAGGCTACGTGCTCATCAACCTCAGACTTGGCCGCAGATAGTGAAGTGGCCTCTTTCTAGGTTCTTCGAAGAAGGTCCTGGGTCGAGGTCAACTCTCTCCGCAAGAGATCCCTCTCCGAGGCTACGACCCTGATTCGCTCCTTCAGCTCAAGGATCTCCCTATCCATGATTGCAGCCTCTTCCCGGAGTTGCTCCACCAGAGCATTATTTTGTTCGATTAACAAAAACAAATCAAGTTAGTAAATGTCAACTTATGAAAACAAGAAAATGAACCCACAGATGTTAGGTTACCTTCTCGGAGAAGGCGGGAGAGGGATATATAATAAGGAGTGAAAATTCAAAACAGCGAACGATGTATCAGAAAGGTCACCTATTCCTGATGTTTCTCGGCCTCTTCGAGAGCAACAGAGGCATTGAGGTTGAGCTCCTCCTCAATACCTTTAAATAAATCTTCGAACGTGTCATCTTCCCGAGAAATGTCCACGTCGGCATCACCCCTGTTCTGGGAGTCCCTTATATCCCCTGGGGAAAAGGAAGGGCCCAAATTGGAGCCACCCACAACATAGATACCAATCCCTTCGAACTCGTCGATGTAGATTGTACCATGTCCTGCGAATGGCTCGAGGACTGCTCCTGAGCCCTCTTCGAAGATCCCCTCCGAGCAAGGTTGTTTCACATCGGCCATCTCAGAGTCGGCGGTCCGATGTTCAGCAGTCTTCGGAGCGTCCACACTCTACCTTACCCTTTGTACCAAAGGGCGGTCATCCTCATCGTCATCTTAGACTGCGGCACGAAGACTTGCAGCATCATACGAAGTCAATACCGTGGCATCGGTCTTAGACTTTCGGGTCTTGGGTTTCTTTATCTTAGGGGACCCCGCCGATACCTCCTTCATCCTTTTCTTGCCCCCGTCAGGTTTCGAAGTCTCTTCACTGGGAGGAGGAGGCCTCATCAACAGACTGTCCCCGAGATATATCAAACCTTCCGGTGCAAAGGAAGCTTGTGTGATATTTGACAAAAAAGGGGGGGGGGGGGTTTACCATGGTTCTTGGCCTGCCACCT